>LPNX010371872.1:0-36897 GCA_001517045.1 Pseudotsuga menziesii | reverse complement strand
GTTTTGAGGGCTTCTATCTAGCACATGAGTAAAAAATCAGGTTTTCATCGCCAAATTTGGCCAAAAAGTGTTACCCATCTTCATGGAATCACCCATATCTCCCTGTTTTTTTACTTCAATTATGAGCAGGAGAGCTCGTTGGATGCAGAATTTAATTCTACATCCAATGAGTACCCACACTGCATACTTTTGATGGATCATGCTACCCCAAAAATAAGAAATACCTGAAAAAATGTGATGATGATGTGCTTCGATTCCATCCCCAATTATACCAAGATAAAAATGAAACATGTTGATTTCTAGTCGATGCACAAGAAGAAAGCGACGGTAAGGCAATAAGTAATGGGAAGAGCCACCATTCATAGGCACATTTGTGGTAAGGAATGGGACTCGACCAATTGACCATTTGCTCATTCTATATTTGTTATTGGGTAGATGGAACCCTCTCTGGGCTTGATTACCACCTCCTATTTCCTGAGACGGTTCCTCGGAAGAATGTAAACTCCAAACAAGCGATTAAGAATAAAGCGCATCATCATGTTTTTTCAGGTATTTCTTATTTTTGGGGTAGTGTGGTTTGTTAAAATTATGCAATGTGGGTACTCGTTGGATGTAGAATTCAATTCTGCATCCAACGAGCTCTCTCGCTCAGAATTTGAGTAAAACCATAGGGAGATATGTCGAAAATATGAACAAAAAAGTAGTTTTTTTCATTCTTCCTTCAAAATTAATAACTATTATTTTATTATTTTAACTATTATTTTATTATTTTAACTATTAGTTTACTATTTTCCTTAGGAGGCCCATTTTAGACCTCAAATTTCCTCTAATGTGTATTGGTTCCTTTGGATTTTGATGAAGACCTTAGGTTCACATTTATAACCTAAGTTGAGCAAGATTGTGTTATGATTAGTTACACAACTTCCATATTTTGAAGACTCATCATTGTATATTGTGGCTTTGATCCACCTTTGTAATATATGTGGTCTCGTTACCCGTATCATATGATGTAATATAATATTCTAAAGGAGAGTGTTCCATTATATTTAACATGGCATCCTTGGATATGATTTTGTATATGACTTTTATATGTATATGTTTCACATTTTCTCCTCTGCTACCTTGGACACTTGAGTTCTCCAAGATTAAAGACTGTAACGTATTTCGGCCATCACTTCCCTTTGACCTCACACATTAGGGGGCATCTGTTATCATGTAAAATGGCACTTCTTCATCCGAGTACTGACATCCAATATGTCGGCACATAAAAGGACAAAATGGATTGAAGTAGCCAAAACACTATAGATGGGCATGACTATTTATAGATAATCTCCTGACCAGCTGAATATATTTTTATTTTGAGATTAGGGTTGCACACGTGGATATTTTCATAGCAACCCACGTGTCACACATGAGTATGTGCATTGGAACTCATGTGTACATTGAACACACGGGTTTCCTTAAAGCACGGAGCATGTCATAAGCGGCTTTCCTATATCAATACTCGTGTGTACCTTAATTTGAAGTTAAAAAAAATAAAACACGATTAGTCGAAATCAATTGATCCCCTAATCATAACTATCTCAACTGTCTCAACCATCCTAACCTTTGAAACCTCTGTTTTATCTCATGTAGAAATAGAGGGCATGGGATAGGGCTAATCAATCATTCTTAGAAGAGAAAAGTTATGCTGGTGGTATGCCTTCAGACATCTTGGAGCAAGAGAACTTAGTGTCCTTGGTTTGCAGAAGGAGTACTTGTTTCAGAAGTTGGGTTGTAATCTCACCATTCTCTGTTTATTAATAAATAAAGCTCTTCTTCCAATATTGTGCACTCTTATATATGTTGATTATTGAAAATTATCTTATGATTTTATTATGAATATGTTTTTCATTAACCATTGATACATATATATATAAGATATTCATAGAAAGAACCTGTTCTTTGCAGGTGATGGGAGAAGCCATGGAAGTTGTGGAAGCAACTAAAAGAGGAGAAGAAAAGGCTTGGATCAACCATCATAAACCAGATTTGCAAAGTTTTCTTCCTATTCCTATTTCAATTTCTACATGGCTAATGGTCTACAAATATAACTTAGTAAATTGGTAACCCAAAAACCCTAAATTATAAAAGTGTGTTTTCTTGAAAACAATTATTTAGTCCATTACCCATTCAAATAAAATGATATAATGACACTCTTAGTCCAATACCCATTTAAAGTAAAATTAATGAAAAATTAATATTATAAAAATTATAAATTTGAGTAAGATTTAAATTCTTTTAATTATAATTTATGATCATATTTATATTTTTGTATTTTTGAAAAATCAATATTTATTTGCTTACTATTTAAAATACACTTATTATGTTAATCATGAATTTTGATTTGGATTCAAATGTTACAAGAAATGTAATGAACATTATGAATGCTCCTCATTTCATTTCCTTAATGGCAATACCACTCATCATAAAATATTTGTATTATTTTAAAAGTACACATTTATTTTTAATGTTTAAAATTCACAATGGGTTGTATTTTGTTATTTATGGTTGCACTTTAGCTACCTACTTTTCTTATAATATTTGTATTATTTTAAAAGTACACATTTATTTTTAATGTTTAAAATTCACAATGGGTTGTATTTTTTTATTTATGGTTGCACTTTAGTTGCCTATTTTTCTTATATTTTTTTTTAGATATTAATATATATTAGTATATATAACTAGAATTTATTATAAAAGTAATAATATAGAAATAGAATATGTTATTATGATGATGATGATTAAAGTTTATTGAGACCAACTTGTTCTTCTGTTCAAAAAGCTTGCGAGTAAGCTTTCCAAGCTCATTATAGTTTTGTCTTATGAGGTTATAAAGGTTTGTATTGTAACAAATACTATGAAACTTAGAGGGTGTAAAGCAAGGAATTCTAAGAGAAAGTGATTTTAATCCTCAACTCTCATAGACTTACATAGATGCCCATAGAGTTGGTGAGCTAGTTACTATCGAAAGATGCTTCTGATCTTCCAAGTTAGGATTAATGACCTCCTTATGGTATCTTAATTTTCTCTTAACTAATTAATTTTCCTCACACCAAAAATTATCTTTAAACTTAGAAGTAACATAATATGTTATTAATAGTAATACATCGAATTAAAATATGTTATTAATGTTTATAACTAGCATAACCACATAGTTTCTGGATGGGTCATGTGTATAGAGATCAAATGGTCGAAAGATAGTTATGGAATGGGAAATATTTTTTATTCCTCATATTCTTGTAGTTAAACTGTTCAATTCATGCTTATGTACATGTTATCACCACATTTTTCTTTTTATCCATTTATCAAATATTATTTTTTATATTCTTTTCTTTTTAGTTCACAAATTGTTTTAGTTATATAAATCGAAGTCCACCCTTAATCTCAAATAAAAACTTCTATGGACGTAAAAATAGTAAACATATAAATAAAATATGTTATTAATGTTTATTATCATAAAATGTTTTAAAAAAATTAAATTGATCTTTTTCATCAAAATTTTTATAATAAAATTTAGAATTAAATTGATCTTTTTCATCAAAATTTTTATAATAAAATTTAGATTATACATTTATTTTATTGTAAGAAATTTTTTTTTTTTTTTTAATTATAAATTCAAATCTAAAAAACCTTAAAATGAACCTCTATCCCACCATTAATAAGATATTCTCATATATAATTAATATAAGATCAAAACCAATTACTTATAATATTAATATAAAATCAAAACCACTTACTTATAATATTAAGTAAAAAATCTGGTCATATATAATTAATATAAAACCAAAATCGAGTTTAATAATTCATAAAACATGACTACATTATTAATTTAAATTAAAACAATTTTAAACATAATTTGTTTATCTTAAAAAATAATATATAATTCATTTAAATAAAAATAAAAATAAAAACTTAGAATCAAATAAATAAAATGATACGAATGATTTATTTAAAAAGAACAAAAACTATTCAAATACAAACTACTATTTATTTAACTTTGATAATTTAATAATTAAATTTTTAATACTACAGAATGTGGTTTAATAATTTACACAATATCACTATGTTATTAATTTAAATTATAATTATATCATTAAAATTTTCATTTTAAAATATAATATAATTATATTATTTATTTACAAAACAATCAAATACAAACTGTACTATTTATTTAACTTTAATATCATAAGAAAACTTAAATACAAACGACTCCTTATTTCACTTTAATATTATAAGAATTAGTTTTATAATACTAGAGAACGTGGTTTAATAATTTACACAACATCACTTATTAATTTAAATTTTAATTATTCATATATAAATATTTATTTTCAAATATAATTATATTATTCATTATTATTGAATAAAAATTAATATAATAAATTATGTACAGCTATTTTATAATAATTTTAATTTTATATTTTAGTCAAATAAAAATAAAAATTATATTTGAGATCATAACTAAATATTAAATAAAAGATGGACAACTCCTAAAACACCATACCTAAAAAGAATTTTTTATGTATTAGAGAATATGATGGTTGAAGATGAATATACCCACATATGATCATAGTTTCAAAATCTTTGTTATAACAAAGATTTCCCTAACCTTCTAACTTTAAAAGCTATTATTTCTAAGCTTCTCATCATCACATAAATAAGAATGTTATAAATATGATATATAGAATTGGTGTTTCTTTGTTTTCAATAAACAATATCTAAATTCAAATTAATTTCAATTAATAAATTAATTACATATTTCCTTAAATTATAATTTTAAAATCAATTTGTTATTGTAAATAATAATATGATTAACTTAGCCCCTCCTATTAATATTGATTCGACTGCTTGGTTAGTCATCCGCTTTCTATGGAAGGAACACACTGGCTTGTTAGTTATTTTGGGGAGGGAGAGTTTGTGGGAGGGACAAAAGAGCTCTGTGAGGGGTTCGCGACTGCATAGCGAGATGGCTCCTCCTCGGGGTGGTTATGGGAAGCCCAGTGCTTGCGATGCTTCGGTGCTGAATCACGACAAGGGGAAGGGGTTGGCCAAGAGAGGGAAGGGAAGTGCCACCCGGGCGCAGCTCCAAGCCCAACCGACAATGGAATTTTTCAAGGACCGCATTCCCCTATTGGCCCGCAAGGCTACAGAGAGAATGGAAAAGGATTTGTGGGAGCAAGTTAAGAGGATGCCGATTAAGGAGGTTCGAGTGGAGGTCGAGGATTGGGTTGTGGACCCGAGCTCTACAACAGGAAGGGCTTTGGCCCATGATCGTTTGATAATGTTGTATTGGGTCATCATGAATATGGTCATGCATGCTGCTCTTAATATGGAGGCCAAGAAGGAGGAAGCTGCGGCAAAGGCGGAGGGGGACGAGGTGCCTATCCAAGCGTGGAAAGAACACCATGCGGAGTGCCAAATGATGCAGAGGAAGCTCTGCGAACACAACGATGACTCTCGCCCGATGCACCGTAAAGTAGACCAAATTGCCTTAAAGATGGGAATTGGCCTTTATCATCCAGGGATGGAGCAACCTCGGGATGGTGGTCCCAATCGACGGTTTGGAGGGTCGGGAATGGAGCGGTCTAGAGGCGCATCACAACAACACGAGGGCGATCAGGTGCCGAACGCGGGCTTCCCCAGCTTAAACCTTCTGCCTTGATTTTATGTTCTTGGTTATGAGAAGGTCATGTCGTCGTATTAGCAAGTCTCTATCAATAGAAATAGTTGTTGTTAGTCAGTTTTACTTTGATAGTTAGAAGACTCTAGTTATGGGATTGAACTCTGCCATGGCGGGGATCTTCTTCTTTTGGGGAAGAAAGGTGCCTTAGGGGTGGTCTGTATAAGCTTTTGAGTTGGTTTTTTGAAATGGCCTCAGATGTGGGCATCTCTGTACTTGTGTTTTCGCAGTAATATAATCTTTTATTTACAAAAATAATATGATTAATTAAAAAATAATATCATAAAAAAATTAAGAACATTAATTATTAATTAGTTAAATGAAGATTTATATATAAAAAATAGAAAAAATTTATTACTTTCATAGAAGTTTTATTTCAGATTTGGGTGGACTAGGGCCTATGTTTTTTCATCTATGAAGGAGGATGAGACAAGTCAAAATTCAAAATAAAAAATTATAAAAAATGAATATAAACAATAATTAGTAGCTAACTAATGAATGGAGAAGTCGTAGCAATGCATGAATAACCGTAACAATGCATAAATAACTCATAGTTGATGAATGGATAACCAAAAATTCATCCCAGATAAGCAGAAGAATGCGAGATAAAAAGAAACATAATATAAAAAATAATTGATAATTGATAAATAGATAAGGGGAAGAATGTGGATGATAACATGTAGCAAGGTATGGACAATTCGCACTTGAACCCGTTTAACTAAAAAAATATGAGAAATAAAATAATATTTTAAAAATCTCTTCTATTTCATAACTATCTCAACTATTTAATCCCTATCTACCTACTCAAGCACAAACTTTTATGAGTATACTAATTATATGTTAACCAATACAATTTCACAAAACAATACAATTTCCCATCATTATAAACTTAAACAATACACTTTCATATCATTATAAACCTAAACGTAAAGAGTATTAAGAGCAGTGAAAGACTGAACACTTCACATTAAAATTAGGTCGGAACAACTAGACTAAGAGTAGAATTAAGATAGATATGAAGTGCTTTAGACGTTAAAGATTACAATGATTTATTTCAATTTAATTTCCCATAAACTTCAATCAACCAGGATAATAATGGAATATAAATATATGAATTTTATTTGATGATATATTTAAATCATTTATTTATTTACAAGTGTTCGTCGAGTATTTAGTATCTACCACGCGAGATCCAATGAGGATATGATTAGGAGGACGCCAGCTGTATTAAAGTTCTATTGTCCTATTTTATATCGTCAAGATTTGGTTTTACCTGTCATTCTAATTGGCGCTTTCATAAGAAAATAAATGTCACTGTCGTCGAAAATGACAAAATTAATTTGGTAGAAACTCATGCACATTGCTGCTGAATAGTATTAATTAAGAATGGAAGATAGAATTGCGAGTCACGCGGTTGATGAATATTACAGAGCTATCTACTTTTCTTCCAAGCTGAGACATGAACGTTGCTGCTGGGCAAGACCGAATTTAACACTTCCTGCTAAGACCACGAGCCTGTTAATTCAATCAATCACTTTCGAATATTCAACTGATCAAGTACAAGAAATTAAACTGATACTACCAGTGTAACCAAAGCTGAATCCTCTCAGAGGTGTAATGAAAGAGTTTCTGATGCACGCTGATTATCATTTAGTAACACGTCATGATCGTCTCCTTCTAAGCATTCCCAAACAGATGTAATACCTTCTGGGAAAATATTATTTTGATGATCATGATCGCCACTGTTCTTTGTTGTGGCGGAAACCATTTCTGCGTTAATAGCCACTGTATCATCTTGCAACAACTCCTGCAAGTATTCTTCGTAGATTTTTTGCAGCGTGTTCTGGCAATTCTCAGGCTTGTTATTCCTGCATATAAGTTTTGTTTGAGGAACTGGAATAATATGGTTGTTTTCATTGGTTGGTAATTCCTCCTCATTAGAAATGCACTTTGCTTCTGTTGGCTGAAATTCTGATGGCCAATCTTCAATGCATGCCCACGGGAAACAGTCCTCTGGATCACTTTGCTGTGGCAGATTACTAACTTCATGCCCAAGTTCATCTATTGGATTCATATCGGAGAGCATTCCAGAGGAGGAAAGTTCAGAATCTAGAGAGGCCTGCATATTCTTGCAAGGAGAATTCAGATCGATCGAGGGAGAGAGCAAGACATCTTGAACATCAGAATTGATCAATGAAGCAGATAGATGGCGAGGGAAACAGATATATCTATTGGGCTTTGGCACTTGGATTGGTTGGACACCTAATTTGGATGAACTGACGTCCTTCTCTGCCATACAGTGCTCCATACTCTCAGTTTCTTGATCCTCAATTTCTTTCATCATCCTGCGAGGTTTATGGACTCGTTCCGGAGCTGGTTTATGCGTTTTGGGATCGATTCCTTTCATCATCAGCTTCTTACTGAGATGTGTGTTCCAGAAATTCTTTATCTCATTATCTGTTCGGCCGGGCAATCTTCCAGCGATCAATGACCATCTGAACAGATATAAGGCTACGTAAGAACGATCTCAACGCTATTCGAATCCATAAAATCAAACACATGAAATGCAAAATTTGTGAAGTGTTAATGATGAATGTACACTGTTCATCAGTTATTTAAAGATTTTAGAATACAGATGTGTTTAGATAGAAAGAAGACATTCCTATACAGAAAAAAGAGAAAAGCAAAAAGGACATTGCTATACAGAAAAAAGGGAAAAGCAAAAAGGGAGCGTAAAGCCAACATGATAAGCACTTTATGACCAATTAAACATTAGATTGTTAATCCAAATATTTTAAACTATTTGAAACCTCACAAAACAAGTAGAATACAAGTAGAATAAGCAGAGCAGATTATTAAAATTCCCACATAGAAATGTGGGTACAAACAAATGATGTTCTTCCTTCAATATTTGAGGAAGGAAGCAGATTTTTTAATAGTATAAACGATTTCAAAATCACATGATTTGTAATTATCTCAGATTGTCACAAAGGCTAACATAAAAAAGGGAATTCGAGCTCCTTTCACATATTGAAAGAGGAAAGAGATTTATAACTAGAGAAATTATTTCAAGATAGACATAAAAAAGGGAATTTGAGCTCCTTTCACATATTGAAAGAGGAAAGAGATTTATAACCAAAGAAATTATTTCAAGATAGAAATATATGAGATTGTTATTATTTGAACATTATAATCTAGGAAGGAATTATTAGTTTTTATAACCAATAAACATACATACCTATTGCCTAAAAGTTTATGGAGACGAACTATGAGTTCTTCTTCGTCAACAGAAATGTTTCCTCTCTTAATATCAGGCCTCAGATAATTCATCCATCTAAGCCTGCAACTCTTTCCACAGCGCAGCAGACCTGCAACATCACAGTTAGCAGCACTTCCAAAGTCCTGTAACCACATTACATATGCCTCTGCACATTCTTCATCAACAAGAAACATTCTTCTTGTTGAATGAATGATGATTTGAAACATTATTTTATCCAATAAAAAGACAGGCAGACAGACTAGTATTACATTATCATTACCTGCTTTCTTGGGTAGAGCTCTCCATTGGCCTTCACCATGGTCTTCAATGTATTTTGTCAGTAGCAGATCCTCTCTAGCAGTCCAAGGACCTCTATGCAAGCCCACTTTTGAACAACATGGAGCACGGCCCATTTCCACTCGATTCCTAACAATATATGTGTGTGCAGAGACAACTAAACCCAGGAAAAGAGGCTTTTTTCATCAGTTTTTGAGGCTTCCCATTACTGCAAGCTACACAAATGGTATGAAGGGTGGACTCTCCCGTCTCATTTTCGGCCTCCTCCTTGTTATTCACGTACCCTTATACACCGAACCTTTGGGGTAACTGAATCTTTATAACATCAAGGAAAGAAGGTGAAGCACGTGTCTCTGACAGGATCCAATCAACCATGCCAGTCAGCTCTGTAATAATCGTTCTAAGCCAATGCCGTTGCTATCACATCGGATTTATTGGTCCAATGCATTAAATATTTCTCTCCCCAACAGCCCTTCTTTTAACTCTATCTGCCATTCTTTCTCCACATACTTTGACATTACAGTCGATGCCGTTTTTAACGTGGAATCACCTAAACAATCGATCTCGATCTCTCTGAGACAGCTATGAATCGTTTGTCAAATATATTACACACAATCCTATGCAAGTTGTAAGGATCTTACTCCAATCACCAGCACAAAACGGTGTAAAAATCAAATTACTATATTTATTCATTTCTAGAGTCAAACTCCTTTTGACACTAGCTCAAAGAATGAAAGGTGTGCGCGTGTTTTAATCAGTTCATGTGTTTGTTCAATTCCACATTTCTCTTCTGTGGGCTCGGCTCTTATGCGGAAAAGACAGATCAATCAGTGTTTCCTGGCATACATCCTACGGATTTAAAACTTACTACTGTATTGTTACATTAATAAAATTTACTATCTAATTACGTGTAGACAAATATTTTTATTTGAAATTTGGGGTGGATTATAGTTTATGTTTTTTCATTTTAAGAACTAGGATAAGACAAATGTAATGTAAAGACTGATTTTATAGTAGTAGTTTGAAATTCAAAATAAACAACTATATAAAAGAGAATATAAAAAATAACTGGTAGCTAGATGGATATCTGGTAGCAATGCATGGATAACTCATATCTAATGAATGCATAACCAACACTTCAGAATAGATAACTTGAGATAAAAAGAAAAAGAATACAAAAACTAACTAATATTTGATAAATGAATAAGAGGAAGAATGTTGGTGCTAACATGTAGCTAGCCATAAATAACTCAGAGTTGAATCTGTTTAACTAGAAGAATATGAAGAATAAAAGAATATTTTCAAATTGTCTTCCATTCCTTAAGTATCTCTTAACCATTTGATCCTTATCGACATAATATAGTCACAAACTATGTTCATAGTCTACAATTTGGGTGGAATGATCTTTTCCTAAACTTAAATGATCCATAGGTATTTATATTTTATAATTTGGAGTGGATCTCAGTTGATCCTTTTTCATGGATTTCTTCATAAATTACACTAAGATGAGACAAGTGTAATGTGAATATTTATTTTATTGTCTGAGTAAAAATATCTCAATTTATATGGAGTAGTTGGTACTTGAGCTATAAATACTTACAGTTTAGTGGAACTTAACTTGTGACCTATAAATGAGTCACAAGTTAAATACCTATGCTAATACTACTTTGAAAATCTTTTTCTAATGAAAAACCATAAAAAAAAATAAAAAATTAATAAAATTAATAATTATGTAAAAGTAATGAAATAAATAAAAAGTTAATTAATTTAATTTAATTTATAAATATTTAATTTAATAAAATCGTGTCCCTCAAAACTCCTTGTGTATACTACCTTGACAATCTCTTAAATGATTAAAATTTGTTATTTAAAATTGTGAAATTAATTTGCATATAAAATTGTTTAAAAATGATGAAGTTTACACTTATTTATAATTATGAAAATATTTTTAAATGAAAATTGTATTCAAATTAGTCTAACTTTTCTCTATTGAAGAACTCCTCTTATTATCAAAAGCTATAAATAAATAATAGAGAAGAATAACTAATATTAAGAATGTATAATAAAGTTAAAAGAGTTGTTAATTAATTTTTGAATAAAATTTTAATAAAAAACAAATAAAAATCAAAATAAATTAAAAATATTAATTATTATAATTTTTTTTAATTAAATAAAATACAATATTTTATATTTTTAGAATAATGTGAAATATATATATATATATTTACTTTAGTAAAATTGAAAATAGTAAATTAATGAATAATACAAATAATTAAATAAAAAATTTAAAGTAATGCATTTATATAAAGTAAATGTGTTATAATTATATGATTATTAAATTAAATTAAGTTTATTCTCATTGAAAATTTGAAATAAATAAAATAAGAAAATTATTTAATAAAAAAATGAATCAAAGTAAATTACCTTAACACGGTTGTAATTTGACGTCTTACTTTATATATTAAGAAATTTTTATATGAAGTTTTAATTTTAACATTACCTTTCACTTGATGCTTAAGTTTAACAAACCCAAAATCCACAATTAAAATTTAAGGAATTGGGGTAAATTTGTTTTTTTTACTCAGTCTCAACAACTGTAACCAAAGCAACAATTATTAAGTTGGCCATTGTCTAAAACTCTTATCTCCCTAATCCAAGCATTATTTCCAAACAAGATTTCTCAACCATAAAAATTCAACTCCTGTGGTAGGCAACTATTTATTCCAAGTAGTATTATTTATGCCTATAACCATTCTAAATTTACATTATGAACTAGTTGACCAAATACAATCATGGAATGTATCATAATACTATTGTCGCCTTTCACACACCTGGGTTACGTGGCAGAAATCTTCAAGCCACTTGGTGTGTCCTCAGGGGCAAGTCTCGAGTCAAGGCTGTGACCTTGTTTTTGACTCCTCCATTTAGGCTCAACTCCTAACAAAGCCAAGGGGGGTAGACTCTTTTAAGTTGCTAAGGAAAAATTATTTAGTATGATGATGGTATTAAAGAGTAAGTTTTTTAGGAGTTTAAATTTAACAATTGTAAAAAACAAATAACATGATGAGATAATCACAAGTAAGCACCAAAATGACACCCAATCACATATAGATTGAAAGAAATAAACAGTTGACTAGTGCCTTGAAAATGGAGTCGAAAAACAATTAAGAGTGCTTGTAAGTGTTGGAATGAATGTTGTGCAATTGTATCTTGGTTAATTTTAAATTAATGTAAGAAGATGAGTAATTTAACTTAGGTGAGGGGACTCCAGATATACCCAGGGGGTAGTTGAAGTATGTCCAAAACTAAACCGCCACGGCTACCCGTAAGGAATATGTGGGCTGAATGGAGTCTCTAACGCTGTTGTTCATAATACACCCGAAGGTGTAACAGAGATTGGCGCCCCGAGGTCACTTTTCAGGAGTTCCCGTTTCCTTTGGATATTTTGCCACCATAATGGTTTGATCGAGGCGTTGGATTTTTGGCTGATGGTTTGTCAATTTGGGGAGAGTGAATCCTAATTATTCTAGTCACTCAAGTGCTTTTGATGCAGCTTGACTGATTGGACAAGCCATATCCAACTACAGAGCATACACACAGGAGTCTTCCTTATTTTTAGTAAAAAATAGGTGTTCTTGTTAAAAAGAAAACCCTCCAGGAACCTCTTTCGATCCAAGCGGATCTCAATCGGGGAATCAAGGAGGGGTTAATTTTATTATGACTTACTAAAACAAATGATGATAACAGATGAATCATTAACAGATAAGCAAACCACAATTTTCTAATTAGACTACCACGACCCTTTCTTCACCTTTCGACTCAAAAGGAGGATCGTGGGGTAAGTATTAAAATTACTTTGAAACCACCAAATATGGAATATGACAATCATTATAAGTCAAAGTATACTACCCTATATATTAGAACTACACTATATTGAAAAAATATGAAAAAAAATAAAAAATGACACAGACGCAAATCCCCCCAGTGGGGATGGTGAATAGGCTCGAAAGAGCCTATTCAAAAAGATTTTTCTTTTTATTAGCGACAATTACAATATCAAAAAACTGAAATTAATTCACTTGGTCCTTATATGGAATGAGACCAAAGGTTTACAAATTGCAAAAAATTGAAATTTTTGGAAGATGAAGACCCCCTGAGGGTTTTGAATGGTCCAAAAATGCTTTCCGGACAGCGCCTCCTCCTCTTTTCTGTTACACCTACTAAAAACCAGCAAGCTTATCATAGTTAAAAATGCCTAAAAGTACTTTTGTATGAACAAAATTTTTACCCAAAAATTCTAAGTTAAAACTAGTTTTTAGAGAAGCAAAAAAAGAACCAAGGAAAGCAAGCTTTCCTTGGGATCTTGGCTTGCTTTGGGGAAAGCCAATATGAAGCAATTAAATTGTTGAATATAAATTTTTAGATTCTAAGGAAACAACCATGCATTCAACAAGCTTTAGATCTACTTTCACAGCCTTGAAAAATGACAATTTTCCCTAAAACTAGATCTAGAATGCTTGTAAAAAATTCGTTAGGAATGAGATCTAGTTTTATGAGATTTAAGGCAGGAAGATCTATGTAAGATGAACTCTGAAATTGATATATCTAAACAAATTTAAAGCTGCAAAACAAGTAACCGGATTGATTTTGAAGAAATTTGAAGGAGGAAGAGGAAAGGAAGAGCGCTTGTTGCTGGGGAATGGATCTGCAAAGAAGACTAGTTAGTGGAATGCCGAGGGAAAATGCCTTCACAAAACAATTGGATGCCCAGTGGATTCAAGCTAGATCCACAATTTGTCCAACCCCTGTTACCTGAAAACTAACAAGCAATCCTGCACAAAACCTTATGAGATCTTGATAGAAATATATGAAGAAAGAGAGGGATTACATCATAAATAAACTTATTTAAACATGTATGATCTGAATCTTTAAGCATATATACTATGAGATATTGAAAAGCAAGTAATCTTACTTGCCCAACTATATTCCTATTGATTCACCTGAATCATTAAGCTAGACAGGATTCAAATGCAGAAATTGAGAGAAAGCCAACGGTAAAAAACTGCAAGAAAATGTTAAATCCACACATATAAAAGCATTACTCAGATTTGGCCTCCAAAGATTCACTTTATTCCAATAGCAAAATATATTACATAGTATTACAACAGCAATAGCTCCTCAATCCAACTCTAACTAACTGGGAAAGGAGGCATCCATGCTTTATTTATACAAAGAAAAGGAGATCCAGCCCAGGGGGGGTGCAAATCCCAAGGAGATAGACCATTGTAGCTGAAGGAAAGTCCATCAATGCCTGATTTGAACCTGAACTAAGCTTCTAGTGTGTCTGAATGTCAATCGGAGAGATGACCTAACTGACACCTCAACCTGTTGACATAAGCATTCACCAAAACTCATCCAGATGAGCCCACACGTGTGGAGGAGAGAGGGAGGGAGAAATTCCCCATAAAGGAAGCTGAAGTTCAACTCTGGATCCACCCAGATCACCTCTTTCAGTTAAGGATTTATTAGATTTGGTCAATCTGGTGTAGATCTGACTGATTTCAATCAAATTGCCTAAGAATCCACTGATCTAGGATTTTGGATTTGCTCCATTATTCGTCAATTTATTAATTAAAATAATCAATAATTGATTTTTTGGGGCTTTCTAACCTGAGTGACCGAAAATCACTTAAAACTAGGAAATAGTGGGTCTATAGGTTTAGTGGGTGCTCTTAGCTTGAAAATGAGCACCTACATGATTGAAATGGACTTCAAATTCCACTTTTATTACAAAACCAATTTTTCCAATTAAACTATTAAAAAATAGCCTAAGTTTTGGAAAAATTAAATTTTAATAAAAAACACTAAAAAATTAAAAAATTAAAAAAAATTAAAAAACCTAGGGGGCCTTAGACATGTTCATATGACTCGACCATGATGCGTAGCATGTTTATACATTGACACATAGACTCTAATAACCTCAATAGGCCTAAATGCCAAGCCGACCACCCCAACTTTGGAGGTATTGAGTGAAAAACTCTGAAATTATAAGTCGTTTATTCAACAACCAATAATAACCAAGGGAAAAAACACCATGGGATTATTGTATTGACAAATAAATTCTATCAGACTGAGTCTTTTACAGACACTATAATTCTAGAACATTTATTACAACTCCCCCAAGGGGGTATGAACATGTTGTTGAATTTTCATATGCTAAGCTAGATCATTAGTATTTCATTCCAATTTCATAACAAAAGCATATAAACAAGATCACTGAAAGATAGACAAGCACAACCATACAAAAGGAACACAAATATTTATCCTGGGAAAACCCTAAAGGTAAAAACCCAGCAAAATATTCCTCAATATAGATGCCCCAAAAGATAAAAGGTAAAACCAAAAAGGAGATCAAAGACTGATCCTCCTCCTTCTCCAGCTACTCCTCTCTCCTCCACCAATGCGCTACACAAGTGAGAGTGTGTGTGTTCCAAATGAGGAGCGCCAGACCTCTATTTATATTCATCCGTTCACTTTAATTATCAATTCCGACATGTAGGCTCGAGTTAATCATGTAGGATTTAGTTACACATGTAGGCTCAAGTAACCACACTGGGGTGCTAATGACCCGCCTTTACAATTAGAGGGGACTACCTCATGACTCTTATTAGTTCTTTCGATTAGAAGAATTGTAGCATAAAGCAATACAATTGGTTCTCCCGGTAGGACCATCGAGGACCACAAAAGATACATATAGAATATTATTCAAAGTTACAATATTTCAACACTCCCCCTTAACAGGAAGGGTATTCTACAACAACATCAACAACAACAATAATAGGAGAGAAATAGAGGACATCATCGACATCATCAGGGTAACACATCTATAAATCATTGGAAGCTTTTCAACATCATGTAGTCTTCATCTTCAATCTTTAGTCTTCAGCAACATCAACACTTTGACCACTTCGATCAACAACAACTTTGACCACTTCGATCAGCAACAGCTTTGACCTTTCGATTAGCAGCAACTTTGACCTTTCGATCAGTAGCAACATCTTCAGCACTTTTACCTTTCGATCAACAATATCATCATCATCATATTCTGATCCTTCGATCAACAACATCAACAACATCATCATCATATTCTAATATTTCGATCAGCAACATCATCATCATACTTTGAACTTTTGAAAAGCAACATCAGCAACATCACACTCTGATCTTTTGATCAGTACGTCATTATCACATTCTGATCTTTCGATCAGTACGTCATCATCATCAGACTCTGATCTTCAATCAGTATGTCATCATCATCACACTATGATATTTTGATCAGTACGTCATCATCATCATATTATGATATTTTGATCAGTACGGCATCATCATCATCAGCAACAACCTACAATCCACAACTCAAAGACAAAAAAGTATTTGGATCACTTTTGGACTTAAAGTCCAGGGATGATGCAATCCCACCACATTCTCGACAACTGAAGTCATCGGATTGATTACGGGAGAATCAGTACCTATCACTTTAGGACTAAGTCCAAGGATGATGCAATCCTACCACATTCTCGAGGACCGAAGTCACCGGATTGATTATGGGAGAATCAGTCCCTATCACTTTAGGACTATGTCCAAGGATGATGCAATCCTACCGCATTATCGAGGACCGAAGTCACCAGATTGATTATGGGAGAATCAGTCCCTATGAATTTAGGACTAAGCCCAAGGATGATGCAATCCTACCACATTCTTGAGGATCGAAGTCACCAGATTGATTACGGGAGAATCAGTCCCTATCACTTTAGGACTAAGTCCAAGGATGATGCAATCCTACCACATTCTCGAGGACCGAGGTCACCGGATCCATTATGGACAGATGTCTCGGGATGATACAATCCCTCTTCATTCTCAAGGACCAAGGTCACCAGATCACTTTAGGGAAAGTTCCCAGGGATGATACAATCCCATTGCTACATCACTACTCCCCCTTTAGGGGAAGGTCTTTTCGAACAACACCAATATTGTCTCGAAAGTGTTCATCATCTAAACCATCATCATCTACATACTGAACTATCACCATCTGTATCTCCAGTATGTGAATACTAAAAGCATCATCACCACTATATACAGAATCACCATCATCTGCATCTACAGTATGTAAATACTGAAACATGATCTATATCTTCAGTATGGGAATACTGAAATCATCATCATTTATATATTCAGTATGGGAATACTGAAACATCATCATCTCTATATTCAGTATAGAAATAATGAATCACCATCATCTACATCTACAGTATGTAAATACTGAAACATCATCATCTGCATCTTATCTCGTATATAGAAATACCGGATTTCTATGTGTTACGACGGAACACAGGGTTCTTTGTCATCACAACTCTGGTTATCACATAGAATCATTGTAGTATCCATATTTAGGTCAAAGAGATCTGATATCAGCTTCCGAAGCCATATGGATTCACAACTTAGCAGATAAATCTTCTATGTATTTTGCTTCAGTCATGCTAAGAGAAACATTGGACTGTTTCCTGCTAAACCATGAACTCATAGTAGACCCCAAACAAAAGCATCTACCTGATGTGATTTTCCTATCTGAGATACTTCCAGCCCAATCTGCATCTATATATCCATACAATTTGTAGTCATGGTTTCCATCATAGTATAGACCAAATTCTATAGTCCCTTTAAGATATCTCATCACATGTTTTGCAGCTATTTGGTGAACACGTCTAGGTTGAACTAGATACAGACTCAAGGTGTTCACATCAAAACAAATGTCTGGTCTGGTATTTGTTAGATACATTTAATGACCCAATAATATGTCTGTATTGAGTCACATCCACTAACTCTTATGAGTCATCAGCTAACAACTTCAAGTTGGAATCCATGGGTGTGGCCATGGCTTTTTATTCCAACATATGGAATCTTTTCAATATCTCTACTGCATACTTTCCCTAGATGAGAAAGCTTCCTTCTGAATTTTGCCATACTTCAAGACCTAGGAAATAATGCATTAACCCAAGGTATTTCATCTAAAATTCTTTAGTGAGCTTCTTCTTGCATTCTACAATCTGTTTCTCATTCCCTATCAAGAATATATTATCCACATACAGTAATAGTATGACATGTTCATCTTCTACAACCTTGAGATAAAGGTTAGGATCGGCTTTACTCTTAGTAAAGCCCATGCTCAATAGGAAACTATCTATCCTTTCATACCAAGCTTGAGGAGCTTGTTTAAGCCCATACAAGGCCTTCTTCAACTTGCATACGTGAGTATGTCTATATTCAACTTCAAATCCTTGTGGTTGTTTTATGTATACTTCTTCTTCAATCACACCATTCAGAAAAGCTATTTTCACATCCATCTGGTATAAGTCCCACTTCATCATGGATGCAAGTGCCATGATATCTCTAATCGAAGTATACCATGCTACTGGGGAAAATGTCTCTTCATAATTAATTCCCTCTTTCTGATAGAAACCTCTAGCCACAAGTCTTTCCTTACTTCTATCTACAACATATTTTATCTTTCAAATCCATTTGGAAGATACCACATTCTTTCTTTCTGGTTTGAGTACTATATCCCAAACATCATTCTAGTATTCTTTCATCATAACATCTTCCATGAGTTCATCTTGTCAGGCCATCAACATATCCTAGTCTTCTACATCCAACCTTGAAGGTTGGAACCCACTTTACTCTTGGTAAAGTATTGATCCATCATGAAGTTGTCCATCATGTCGTACCATGTCGAACTCAGATATCTTTTGTAGTCACCCACCCTAAAGTGGAGTATCATCTTCCCTCTTCATTCTTTACAGGTGGTTCTATGCTTGATATATACTTGTCAATAGAGTATGTTATGTCATAGTCTATTCTTTCTAAGGCAAATCATGAACCTTGCTTTGTACACTTGTTCTTGTAGATCCATATGGAAGATACTACATACTTCCCTTTATGTCTCGAAACCATATCGAATACATCATTCCTCATGATCAATTGTTACTCTTTGATCATAGCTTCTTTCATAGCCATGGTGGTCTTCATCCTTCGAGGTGGATCTACCACTCTCTGAAGCTCTTTCCTTCGTCATGATGGATCTGACCCTAGGAGCTTCAGATTCATGTTTATGAATTGTCATCGCTTGTTCTTTGGAACAAGTCTCATCCTTCTTTTCTTGTAGGTGGTTGTACAAGACCTTTCCTACAATTCAAATGCACCAGTTGCATGGTTAGAACTATTTCATAAAACATATGCATAACGACAAATTCTTATGCATCATGCAACTGTTTAGCCAACACAACATTCATCCATATCTCAATGCTGTCATTAATGCAACCAGTCTATCATGCATAACACATCAACTGAATATAATTAAATGTATAACAAAACAATATCATGAAATGACAATTGCATACTTATCTTTTTTTCGTTTCATAGGTAGACTCCTTCTTGATCCTTCTACTTCATCATGTTCTTTATTCATGACATCATCATTTATTATCCAAATGATAGGATGGATAAGAGGTTCTTCAAGAATTGAGTTCTTCATATTCCTCATCGCTTGAGAGATCTTCTTTGAATGGTGAGAGCTTGATCTTCAATTTCTCCCATATTATTCTTCTCTTCTTATGAGTCGAGCTTTTTCTTCTTCCCAGAGTCAACTAAAATTAATCACTTCCTTCTGGCACACATTCCTCACATGAATGAATCCCATGATTCTGGGAGGCCATTCAAGGTGGCTATCGCCACTTCTGCATTCTTCACTTCTTCTTTGATCTGTTTCTTAAGGTCATCTTCTGATGTATGTTCTTTCCTTAAAATAGCTTGGTCAAGGAATAAAACATGTCTTTCGATGTCTTTAGGGAAGACACTTGTGGTACAAGTTGATCCATGACTGAATCGGCAAGGATCTTCTTAGCCTTGACCAAGTTCTTTTGGTGTAAGGCCTTGAGCCTCATCTCCCTCTGGAACTGGAACCTCTCTACGCATGTAGGTGTCCAATTAATTTTCTTCAGAGAGATCAAATACTTCCATGCTTGAAATTTTTCAAATTCACTAAGCTTATCATCAAGCTGATGAGAACCTCAAATGGAAATAGCAAAATATTAGATCTTACTGATTTGAGGTGTTCGTCCTGGTTCCAGAGATGACTGATCTAGGGTTTGTCATAGAAAACCTAGTTTTAAAAACTTGGAATATTTCATATCTGATTGGATAGAAATATATATCTCTTCAAGCTGATCTGTCCAAGGTACTCCTTTTCTGAAAACTGTGGAGGGAAGCTCCTGGAACATGAAGCCCTAGTTTTCCAATTTCTCCTGCATAAATGCCTGATATTGTTTCCGCGCTATATCAAAAATTTATTCTCCTCTATGTCTGCAAATTTGTAATGAGGTACCCTAGCATGTCCCTATTCCAACACCATAGTTTTCATCAGAATTGGTTTCACCAATTGGGACTTATGATCATTTTACCAAGGTGACCTGTTACAGGACTGTTCAAAACAATGAAGTTGTACGGACTGCCACATGTCACTGTTTCATCTTCTAAGTATGAAACTTGGACCATAGAAATTAAATTATGTTCCCTTTCTGGAAAATATTCCAAAATTTCATTTGGACCTTTGCATCCCAAGATATATCACTTATCCCCAGGTGTCCTGTATAGGGATGAATCTTGGAAGAGGATGAAACCATAACTTGGAGGGATCATATCTCCCATACTATAGAGAATATTAGGTTGAAGTTTGGAAAAAATGTATATAATGATTTTATATTTTACCTCTACAATTTTCAGCCCCTGAGCCTTCACAAATCCTAAGATATAGAGAATGTAGCAAAACTTATCATTTTTAGTATTTAGGGTTTTTCCAGCTCGGGGTCAAACTAAGGTTTGACTTTCTTGGAGTTTCACCCAACCAAAAATCTTGATCCAGGTCTCTAAACTTTGATTTTGATGAGGATATAAATCCTATGCCTGTCTCACTCAAAAAATTCTTCTTCTGTAGAAAGCCCTAATTTCTTGCACCGAAAATTGAAAATGCTCGGAATCAAATTCCGCTTCGACAGAAAGATGTGCCCTTCAATGGAGAGTCAGCCTAGCCTTATTTTTCTGATCGATTGGGGAGAGAGACCCAAAAAGTAAGAATCCCTAGCTTTTGTAGCTGAAAAATGTCTTCTTTCAGGGTGACAGGGTGGCTCTGATACCATGTTGAATTTTCATATGCTAAGCTAGATCATTAGTATTTCATTTCAATTTCATAACAAAAGCATATAAACAGGATCATTGAAAGATAGACAAGCAAAACCATACAAAAGGAACACAAAGATTTATCCTGGGAAAACCTTAAAGGGAAAAACCCATCAAAAGCTTCCTCAATACAGATGCCCGAAAAGATAAAAGGTAAGACCAAAAAGGAGATCAAAGATTGATCCTCCTCCTTCTCCAGCTACTCCTCTCTCCTCCACTAATGCGATACACAAGTGAGAGTGTGTGTGTTCCAAATGAGGAGTGCCACACCTCTATTTATATTCTTCCATTCACTTTAATTATCAATTCAGACATGTAGACTCGAGTTAATCATGTAGGATCGAGTTACACATGTAGGCTCAAGTAACCACACTGGGGTGCTAATGACCCACCTTTACAATTAAAGGGGACTACCTCATGACTCTTATTAGTTATTTCGATTAGAAGAATTAAAGCATAAAGTAATACAATTGGTTCTCCGGGTAGGACCATCGGGGACCACAAAAGATACATATAGAATATTCTTCGAAGTTACAATATTTCAATACATGTGATATGGTACAACAAACTTTCCTAGAAGCAAGACTGAAGGTCTTCTAAAGTCCAAACAAGCTATCATTTTCCGGTTCATTAGGCTCACTTGATAAAAAACCACTAAGTACAACTTAGGTGGTAACATTCTAGCTCCAACTGCGGGATGTGTGCTTGATTTGTTCATAGGGCAAGGAGAGGATACGAGAACACCAGAATCTCTGGTTTGTACACCCTGTAAAAACATCTCAACTTGACAAGAAAATCTCAGTAGCACAAGCTTTATATAAAAACCAAATGAACCATTAATCTGATTTATTTAAACAAAATAAATGTAACTAACTAATGGAAGCAAAGTTTTATTATAGCTAAGTACAAAATATAAATGCAGAAAGTAAACGCTCTCTTTCAAGGAGCTTATTTTCCTACTCTAAGCATGATATACAAAGGGTTAAGTGTAATCATAAATCTAATGTAACCACCTAAGTATTTTATTAACAAAAAAAAAAAAATTCCTTGTCTTTGGTTACCAGCCAAAGTAAGGATACCTTATTCAGAAAATGCAAACCTGCGTGATGATCCGGAATGGGAGGGATGGATGGGAGATCATAAAAATATAATACTTCATCAAATTGCTTCCCAAACTAGTATGTGCTTGCACAAGTTGCTTGTATCCATGACTGGATAGGGTTGATATACAAATTAGAGTGATGAGGTAGATTGACTACACCATCATACTGATCAAGGCTTATCGGATGATAACTCATTGTATAAGCCCCAAGTAGCTCTAAATCATAAGGAAAATCCATATGTGAAGATGATAGTTGAGACTGATATTCCACTAATTGCATCACATCTGTCTTTTCACAACACTGCTTCTAAATGTATTCATTATTGATACCTTTGTACGGATTTGAATGATAGGACTATGAATGATCATATAATAGTTTTGAATGCTCCTCTTCCATACTAGGATTTTCCAAGGTCTCCAGATCCATGCTTCCATCCATGGAAGTATAGTATATTGGACTTCCACAAATTTCTACATAGACACTCCCCTTGCTGGATATAGCATAGATAGGATTCTTAATAAGATATACACAAAAATCCCAATAGTCATCACCATCATCTATGTTAGATGTCATGGATTCCCCATTGCTGATATCAAGTTTCGATATCAAGTTCTTTTTGTCTTCATTACTCATACTGATATATGGCTCAGGTTGATCACGTGGATAAACTGCATGCTCCTTTTTCATATCAAAGTTTCCCAAGGCCAAATGGTCCATGCTCTCTTCTTTAGATATGCCATAGATAGAAAAATCAACAAAACCATCAAATTTTTTTGGTTCATTATTTTCCTCTTTATTCATGTCATAGACTGGATTTTCCATGAATGTCCAAGACACCTCATCAACATCTTTGTTGGGGATAAGGGAGTCTTCGTCACTTAAATCATGCTCCAAGTTATACTTGTCCTCATTTTCATACTCATCTTCTTTAGAGAAAAGGTCACAAGGCAGTAAACCTTCCATCATGTCATCATTATATGGAGAACATGTAGGAGCTGTTAGTTTTTCATCATATAAGCTAGCATTATGATCTTAGGATCTTTTCACTGAGAGAATAACAAGCACAACAATAAAACATAAGCACATCACAAGAGATAAGAGACACAAAGAGTTTTCCTCGGGGAAACCATAAAGGAGAAAACCCCACAACTTCCTTAGAGATAGAATCAACACAAAAAGGTAAAACCAGAAAACAATAAGATGATCTCCCGACAGCAGCAGTCTCTCTCTCTCATACTGAGAGAGCTTCTACTCTCTCACTCATGCGCCCTCAATGAGTGAGTGTGAGTGTTGAAAGTGATAAATAGAGAGGCTCTCACTCTCTATTTATATTCTTCCGTTCACTTGAAGTGCACTCCAACATGTCGTCCTCACTTAACAATTACTTACTAGAGGCGACATCTCTAGGAGTGTCTAATAACCCTATTTCCCCACCACTTGTGGGGACTTTTCCTCCTCTGACCAATAGGAGGGTAACACAATGGTGGGGACTATTTCCTCGACTTACAATGACTCAACTAGGGTCAAATTCGCTAGGATAGTCTAATAACCCAAGGGCCCCACAACTATGGGGACTTTAACCCTTGACCAATAGGAGGGTTACCCATAATGACTTGACATGACTTTCTCATTATAGAAACTTCCCAGAATAAACATCGGGGTATGACATGACTCAAATACATCACAATACATCCCAAAATAAACATTGGGTTACAATACATAAGAAATACGGATGAATACATTCTGAAGTTACAATTACATCAACACTCCCTCTTAACTAGGAAGGTATTCTCTCGACACAATTTATTAGCACAAGTCTTATTCTCTGTATCATCTAAATCATAGTCAACTTCTCGTCATATTCATCTTTAGTCATCTTTCATCTGGATCTGAATCATCACTCGATCTAGATCATCATCATTGGATCATACTCGATCTGGAACATCGTCACTAGATCATACTTGATCTGGAACATCGTCATCATTGAATCTAGATCATCACTTGATCTGGATCATCATCATTGAATCTAGATCATCACTCGGTCTGGATCATCATCAGACATCATCACTGGATCTGGATCATCACTGCTGGATCTGGATCATCACTTGATCTGGATCTGGATCTAGATCATCTCTCAATCTGGATCATCACTACTGGATCTGGATCATCACTCGATCTGGATCTCTCGGAGTCATCATAACTGGATCTGGATCATAGCTCGATCTGGATCTTACTTGGTCATCATCATGTGTGTACTATCTCGTCATAGGAATTTCTATAGAGCCAGCCTTCTGTCATGTTGGTTGTAGGCCTAGCCATCAGGTAGGTATTCGCCCAACACTTACATCTGACCTACTCATCAGAAACGCATGCCCAACACTTACATCTGACCTACTCGTCAGAAAGGCATGCCCAACACTCACATTTGATCATGTAGTAAACTACAATCACATCAGATAGGCCCAAAACTCACATTCATCAGCATGGTAGGCACATCTACTACCATCTGTGAAATGGCTCTGCACTTACATTTGACCTACTCGTCAAAAGGGCACAGTACTGACATCCATCCAGGCTAGAACACATCCTGCTCATAATGATGGAAGAGTTCTGCACTTCCATCTAGGCCGGAACCACATCCGCTCACAATGATGAAAGAACTCTGTTCTTTTCACCCAGGCTGGAACCAAATCTTGCTCACAATGATGGAAGATTTCCTCACTTTCATCCAGGCCGAAACCACATCCTACTCACAATGATGGAAGAACTCTGTTCTTCCACCTAGGCCGGAACCACATCCTGCTCACAATGATGAAAGACTCTCATCCAGGTGGGAACACATCCTGCTCACAATGATGAAAGATTTCTGCACTTACATCTGACCTACTCGTCAGAAGGGCGTGCACTCACATCTGACCTGGTAGGAACTGAATCCTACACCCTTGTCAAAATGGCCCCCAGGCCCATACTAAGCTACCTGGTAATGGACTAGGTGCCTCCCCTCTCCTTGAGAGTGGCAATTGCCCTTACATCTGTCCTACTTGACAGAATGGCCAATGCTCACATCTGACATGGGAAGAACCTAATCCTTTAGCCATGATAGAATTGTTCATCCCTTACATCTGACCTACTCATCAGAATGGGTCTTCTAAGTCTCATACTGAGTATTCCTGGTAACTAACCAGGTACCTCCATTCCCAGAATGGCAATCAGCACTCATATCTGACATGGAAGGAACCAAATACTCTCACCATGACAGAATGGCTCAGCCCTTATATCTGACCTACTCGTCAGAATGGCTATGGATCTTAGCACTCATATCTGACATGAAAGGAACTGAATCCTCTCACCATGACAGAATGTCTTAGCCCTTACATCTGACCTACTTGTCAGAATGGCTTTTGGACTCATCACTTTCCCTTGGAGGAAACCTCGATCTGGAGAACACCAAGATTCTCCCTGAAGTACTCGAACTTCACTCTAGCCAATGGCTTCATCAACACATCAGCTATCTGTTCCTCCGTCGCAACATACTGGAGCTTCACTGCTCCCCTCTGCACCATATCCCTGATATAGTGATACTAGATATCGATATGCTTTGACTTGTCATGGAACACTGGATTCTTTGACAACTTTATGCAACTCTGGTTGTCCCAATGTATACAAGTAGCATCCATCTGGAGATCAAATAAATTAGACAGTAGCTTCTGAAGCCATACTACCTCACAACTAGCTGAACAAGCTGCGACATACTCTGCTTCAGCTGTCCTCAGTGCCACACAGGATTGCTTCCTTCTAAACCAAGAGATCACACCTGATCCCATACTGAAGCAACATCCTGAAGTACTCTTCCTGTCGATGGCACTGCCTGCCCAATCTGAATCAACATAACCCTCCAGGTTAATCTTTTGATTCACATCATACTTGAGCCCATAATCAATTGTACCCCTCAGGTACCTCAGAATATGCTTTGTAACAATCAAGTGAACATGTCTCAGATTTGTCAGGAACTGGCTCAAGGTGTTCACAGGAAAACACATATCTGGTCTCATGTTTGTTAGGTACATCAAGGACCCAATCATAGCATCAACCGTCTCTGATGAAGCATCACTTAATAGCTTCAGGTTCGATGCCATAGGTGTGGTCATGCAGTCCATCATCCTGAACCTATTCAAGATCTCTACTGCATACTTCCCTTGTCCACACCTCCATGCCTAGAAAATAGTGCATCGACACATAACAAGAGCATCACTGGTCTTTCGCCTTCAACCTTGAAGCAAAGGTTGGAATCCACTTTACTCTTAGTAAAGCCTAGAGTCATCAGTAATCTGCCCATCCTGTCGTACCATGTCGAACCTCAAGATATTCAGTAGTCACTCCCTCTGAAGCAGAGCATCATACTCCCTCTGTCTACTGTACTCTATGCACTGAAACATTCTATACCGGAGTGACAAGTAGCTTCCTATGCTACTAATATTCTATGTGACCATCTAGTGTATAGACTTGCATCTTCAACCTTGTAGTAAAGGTTAAGATCTTCATTGATCTCATCATGTATGTGTTTCAATTCTTACTGGCTGCAAATGTCTCTTCTTAGTCTAGGCCTTCCTTTCATGAGAAGCCTCATGCTACAAATCTTGCTTTGTATCCCACGATGTTTCCATCTACTGCATGATGGAACTATAAACTTCTCTTCAGGTCTCGATACTGTGCCCTGACATCATTCTTCTTGAACTGGTCTTCCCTTTCTTCTTGGTGGCTGGAAGGTTCTGCATCGATGATGTCACTGCACTTGTCATATTATTCTTTTTCTTTGAACTATCGTCACTTGTTCTTCGGAACAAGTCTTCATTCTTCTTTGCTTGTAGGCGATTATGTATGTGGTCTTTCCTACAAGTCAAATGCATTTGTATGGTTAGAAACATTTCATAAGGAATATTTATACTGGCAAGTTCTTATGCATAAATATATGATCATACAACTAATTTTTCCAATACAACATTCATCCATATCTCACTGAAAATTTCTAGATGCCTTCCATCTCTACCAGGACAACATTGAGATTGTGCACTAATCCAATATGTCAGCAAAGAGGTTTCATTCTAGATAAGTAGCAATGGAGAATTTGTATAGCACCATGAGCTACTTACCCATCACTTGCATATTAGTAGTATACTGTCATTAATGCAAACATCCTATCATGCATGATACATCAATTGAATATAAACAAATGCATAACAAAACAATATTATGAAATGACAATTGAATACTTATCTTTATTTGTTTCATGGGTATCCTCCTTCTTGAGTATTCATCTTCATCGCCTTCTTCATTCATGATAGCATCGTTTATTATCCAAATGCTAAGGTGTATAAGAATTTCTTCAAGAGTTGAGTTCTTCATATTCCTCATCGCTTGAGGGATCTTATTTGTATGGTGAAAGCTTGATCTTCAGTTTCTTCCATCGAGCTTCTTCTTCTTCTCGGAGTCTGCTAAAAGTAATTACTTCCTTTTGGCACACATTCTTCGAATGAATGAATCCCATGATCCTAGGAGACCATTTAAGGTGGCCATCACACCTTCTTCATTCTTCACTTCTTCTTTTACCGCTTCAAGTTGTTCTTTGATTTGAGAGACGGTTATGACTACATGGTCTCTGCATTCTGGATCTTCACATTCTTCAACTGGTTTCTTAAGGTCATGTTCTGATGTATGTTCTTCCCTTCAAATACCTTGGTCAAGGAATCAAACATCATCGGTATCTTTAGAAAAGACACTTGTGGTACAAGTTGATCCGTGACTGAATCAACTATGATCTTCTTGGCCTTGACCAAGTTCTTCTTGAGTAAGGCTTCTAAACTCATCTCCCTCTGAAACTGGAACCTCTATACTCATGTAGGTGTCCAATCCCTTTTCTTTAGAGAGATAAAATACTTCTATGCTTGGAATTTGTCAACTTCACCAAGATTATCATCAAGCTGATGTGATAGATCACTTTGAAATGAGAACCTCAAATGAAAACAACAAAAGATTAGATCTTACCGATTTGAGGTGTCCGTCTTGGTTCTGGAGCTGGCTGATCTAGGGTTTGTCACATAAACCCTAATTTTCAAAACTTGAAATATTTCATATCTGATTGGATAGATAGATATATCTATTCAAATGGAGCTTTCCAATGTACTCCTTTTCTAAAAACAGTGGAGGGAAGCTCCCGGAACAGTAAGCCCTAATTTTCCAATTTCTTCTGCAAGAATGCCTGTTACTGTTTCTGTGATATATCCAAAATTTATGCTCCTATTTGTCTGAAATTTCGCACTGAGGTAACCTCACATGTCCTTGATCCAAAACCATAGGTTTTATCAGAATTGGTTTCACCATTTTGGATTTATGATTATTTTCCCAAGGTGACCTGTTATAGGACTGTTTAGAACAACGAAGTTGTACGAAATGCCATGTGTCACTGGTTCATCTTCTGAGTCTTCTCTTCAGACCACCGAAATTAAATTCTGTAAAATTTTTGAACCATCTTCAGGAATTCAATTTGGACCTCTGTAGCCCAAGATATTGCAATTCGACCCAGGTGTCCTGTTTAGGGATGAATTATGGAAGAGGCTGGAACCCTAAATTGGAGGGATCATATCTCCCAAAATATAGAGAATATGAGGCTTATGTTTGGACACAGTGTTAATAAGTATTTTATCTTTGGTCTCTAAAATTTTCAGCTTCTGATACTTCTCCAACCTCATAATATAGCGACTATACCAAAATGTATCAGTTTTAGTATTTAGGGTTTTTCCAGCTCGGGGTCAAACTAGGGTTTGAATTTCCCGGATTTTAACCCAACCAAATTTCTTGATCCAGGTCTCTAAATTTCGGTTTTGATAAGTAGAAAAATCCTATGCTGGTCTCACTCAAAAATTCCTCTTCTGTAGAAAGCCCTAATTTCCACATCGAAAACTGAAAAATGCTCGGAATCGAATTCTGCTTCGACAGCAAAATGCACCCTTCAATGGAGAGTCATTCTAGCATACTTTTGCTGATAGATTGTGGAGAGAGACCCAAAAAGTAAGAATGCCTAGCTTCTATAGCTGCACAATGTCTTCTTCTCAGGTTAGCTTTGATACCATGTTAGTTTTTCATCATATAAGCTAGCATTATGATCTTAGGATCTTTTCACTGCGAGAATAACAAGCACAGCAATAAAACATAAGCACATCACACGAGACAAGAGACACAAAGAGTTTTCCTCGGGGAAACCATAAAGGAGAAAACCTCGCAACTTCCTTAGAGATAGAATTAGCACAAAAAGGTAAAACTAGAAAACAATAAGATGATCTCCCGACAGCAGCAGTCTCTCTCTCTCATACTGAGAGAGCTTCTCCTCTCTCACTCATGCGCCCTCAATGAGTGAGTGTGAGTGTTGAAAGTGATAAAGAGAGAGGCTCTCACTCTCTATTTATATTCTTCCATTCACTTGAAGTGAACTCCAACATGTCAGCCTCACTTAACAATTACTTACTAGAGGAGACATCTCTAGGAGTGTCTAATAACCCTAGTTCCCCACCACTTGTGGGGACTTTGCCTCCTCTGACCAATAGGAGGGTAACACAATGGTGGGGACTATTTCCCTGACTTACAATGACTCACCTAGGGTCGAATTCACTAGGATAGTCTAATAACCCAAGGGCCCCACAACTATGGGGACTTTAACCCTTGACCAATAGGAGGGTTACCCATAATGACTTGACATGACTTTCTCATTATAGAAATTTCCTGGAATAAACATCGGGGTATGAAATGACTCAAATACATCACAATACATCCCGGAATAAACATCGGGTTACAATACATAAAAAATACGGATGAATACATTCCGAAGTTACAATTACATCAACAGGAGCCCCATCATGTACATTACAGTTTTCATCATAAGTTTCACTATAAGATTATGCAATGGTTTCATCCTTACATTTGTATTGTTTAGCTGGTGACAAAGGGTAGGCCTGGCCTACCATGTATATAGCATCAAGCTCGCTTGAAGTTGTTTCCTGACTATTGACCTCGGGAAGTCCATGTTCCATGACTTGATTTGCAACATAACAAGTGCTTTCTTGGTGGAGTTGTTCACAGGGTCTACACCATGGAATTACTTCTTCTACTATGTTAGCTGAGTCTAACTGGTTTGGAATCCTAGGCTCTTGATGAGGAAACTTCTTTTGATACATCTGATTCTTCCTAGGCTGAAAGTTCCTAGGTCCGTTATTTCTTTCCATTGTGATTATTCTATTGTGCATATGATTTAGTTGTGTGGACTGATTTGCCATAAGTTGGTTTTGACTAGTAACCAAGTCTTTTATCATGTCTTCTACCTTTTCCATGGGATCTTTAGAGGCTCCCTTTTCTTCTGATTCAACAGATTTTCCATTTTCTTTGTTGTATGAAGTGTTTCCCCTAGTGTAACCTAGAATGTTGGATTTTCTTGAAGACTGCATATTATTTTTCTATTTTTTCGGCCAATTCCTGAGCAGTTTTTAGATCGGCTGGCTCTTTGTCTCTTAACTGGTACCTCAAATCACTAGTGAAAGATTCGATGTAAGATATGAGGATAGAGTCATCCTTTGGATTGATTTCTTTAGGGAGGTCCGCAACCACATGCCTGAATTTAGTGTTAAATTCATGCATGGTTTCATTCTCCATCTTCTTAATGTTATGAAGGGCAGCAAGAAGATGTCTTGGTTCTTTCTTTTCTCCCCATTTCTTCTTAAAACCCTCTAGGATTTCACTAATATTTTTATATGAATCATCATCTAGGTCGAGGTACCATTATTCAGCATCATCTTCTAAGGATAAAGCAAAGAGCTTCATTTTGACATCGTTATGGTCATGGGCAGCATCATTGCAATAACTGACTAGGTTCTTTTCAAAATTTCAAAGGTGAGACTTGGCAGTGATGGCATTATTGCCTTGAAATATGGGGAGTTTCTTGATAGCATCTTTTGGAATGGCATGGGGAGCACTTGCTATTTTAGAAAAATCCACGGGTTTGAACAATTCCGTCATTTCTTGAGATTGGTGAACATGACCCTCTACAAATATGTGGTGGATATCTGAGAGGGATTGATCTCCTAAATTTTCAAGGTTTCTATGAGAAGTCTGACTATTCAATCTTTCCCTAATAAACCTTTTGGGATCAGGGAGAGGATTGAATAATTGATGGTGGTTCCTTCAGGTAGAAATTCTTGGAGGGATGTTAGATAGTGGAGTCACCAGATGGATTGAGTTTTAATTTTTATTTTTTTTAAATACAAGATCAATCAATTTTTTTTATCTTTTTAATTATTTAGAAAAAAGTTAAACTAAGTCATCGAGGCCAAAAAGTGTTGTAGCCTTTCACACACCTGGGTTACTTGGCCGAAATATTCAAGCTACTTGATGTGTCCTTGGGGGAAAGTCTTAATTCAAGGATGTCATTTTGTTCTTGACTCCTCCGTTTAGGCTCAACTCCTAATGAAGCCAAGGAGGGTAGACCCTATTAAGTTACTAAGGAAAAATAATTTAGTATGATGATGGCATTAAAGAGTAAGTTTTTTAGGAGATTAAATTTAACAATTGTAAACAACAAATAGCATGATAAGAAAATCACAAGTAAGCATGAAAATGACACCCAATCACATATAGATTGAAAGAAATAAACAGTTGACCAGTGACTTGAAAGTGGAGTCAAAAAAAAATTAAGAGTGCTTGCAAGTGCTGGAATGAATGTTGTGCAATTGTATCTTGGTTAATTTTAAATTAATGTAAGAAGATGAGTAATTTAACTTAGGTGAGGGGACTCCAGATATACCCAGGGGGTACTTGAAGTTTGTCCAAAACTAAACCGTCATGGCTACCCACAAGGAATATGTGGGATGAATGGAGTCTTTGAGGCTATTGTTCATAATTCACCTGAAGGTGTAAGAGATATTAGCACCTCGTGGTCACTTTTCAGGAATTCCCGCTTCTTTTGGGTATTTTTCCACCGTAACGGTTTGATCGAGGCGTTGGATTTTTTCCTGATGGTTTGTCAATTTGGGGAGAGTGAATACTAATTATTCTAGTCACTCAAGTGATTTTGATGTATCTTGACTGATCAGACAAACCACAGCCAACTACAGAGAATACACACATGAGTCTTTGTTATTTTTAGTAAAAAATAGGTGTTCTTGTTAAAAAGAAAACCCTCTAGGAACCTCTTTCCATCCAAGTGGATCTCAATCGGGGAATCAAGGAGGGGTTAATTTTATTATGAATACTAAAACAAATGATGATAGCATATGAATCATAAACAGATAAGCAAACCACAATTTTCTAATTAGACGACCATGACCCTTTCTTCACCTTTCGGCTCAAAAGGAGGATCGTGGGGTAAGTATTAAAATTACTTTGAAACCACTAGATATGGAATATGGAAATTATTATAAGTCAAATTATACTACCCTAAATATTATAACTACACTATATTGAAAAAAGACGAACAAAAAATAAAAAATGACACAGACGCAAATCCCCCCAAGGGGGATGGTGAATAGGCTCAAAAGAGCCTATTCGAAAAGAATTTTATTTTTATTAGAAACAATTACAATATCATAAAACTGAAATTAATCCACTTGGTCCTTATATGGAATGATACCAAAGGTTTACAAATTGCAAAAAATTAAAATTTTTGGAAGACGGAGACCCCCTGGGGGGTTTCGAATGGCCCAAAAATGCTTTCGAGACAGTGCCTCTTCCTCTTTTCTGTTACACCTGCTAAAAACCAGGAATATTATTACAGTTAAAAATTCCTAAAAGTACTTTTGTATGAACAAACGTTTAACCCAAAAATTCTAAGTTAAAACTAGTTTTTAAAGAAGCGGAAAAAGAACCAAGGAAAGAAAGATTTCCTTGGGATCTTGGTCTGATTTGGGGTCAGAAAATATGAAGCACTTAGATTGATGAATATAAATTTTTTATATTCTAAGGAAACAACCATGTATTCAACAATCTTTAGATCTACTTTCACAGCCTTGAAAAATGACAATTTTCCCTAAAACTAGATCTAGAATGCTTGTAAAAATTTCTTTAGGAATGAGATCTAGTTTTATGAGCTTTAAGGAAGCAATATATATGTAATATGAACTCTAAAATTGATATATATAAGATAATTTAAAGCTGCAAAACAAGTAAGTGGACTAATTTTGAAGAAATTTGGAGGAGGAAGAGAAAAGGAAGAGCGCTTGTTGCCGGGGAATGGATCTGCAAAGAAGACTAGTTAGTGGAATGCCGAGGGACAATGACTTCACAAAAAATTCGGATGCCCAGTGGAGTCAAGCTAGATCCACAGTTTGTCCAACCCCTATTACTTGAAAACTAACAAACAATCCTGCACAAAACCTTATGAGATCTCGATAGAAATATATGAAGAAAGAGAGGGATTACATGCAAATAAACTTATTTAAACATGTATGATTTGAATCTTTAAGCATATGTACTATGAGATATTGAAAATCAAGTAATATTACTTGCCCAACTATACTCCTATTGATGCAGCTGAATCATTAAGCCAGACAAGATTGAGATGCAGAAATTGAGAGAAAGCCAACGGTAAAAAGCTGCAAGACAATGTTAAATCCACACATATAAAAGCATTACATAGATTTGGCCTCCAAAGATTCAATTTATTCCAATAGAAAAAGATATTACACAGTATTACAACAAAAATAGCTCCTCAATCCAACTCTAACTAATTCAGAAAGGAGGCATCCATGCTTTATTTATACAAAGAAAAGGAGATCCAGCCCAAGGGGGGTGTAAATCCCAAGGAGATAGACCACTACAGCTGAAGGAGAGTCCATCAATGCCTAATCTGAAGTTGAACTGAGCTTCTACTAAGTCTGAATGTCAATCGGAGAGTTGATCTAACTGACACCTCAACCTGTTGACTGAAGCATCCACCAAAACTTGTCGAGATGAGCCCACATGTGTGGAGGAGAGAGGGACAGAAAAATTCCCCATAAAGGAAGCTGAAGTTCAACTCTAGATCCACCCAGATCACCTCCTTCAGTTAAGGATTTGTTAGATCCGGTCAATTTGGTGCAGATCTGACTAATTTCAATCAAATCGCCTGAAAATCCACTGATCTAGGATTTTGGATTTGCTCCATTATTCATCAATTTATTAATTAAAATAATCAATAATTGAATTTTTGGGGCTTTCTGACCTGAGTGATGGAAATCACTTAAAACTAGGAAATAATGGGTCTATAGGTTTACTAGGTTCTCTTAGCTTGAAAATGAGCACCTACATGACTTAAACAGACGTCCGAGCCCACTTTTATTACAAAACCATTTTTTCAAATTAAACTATTAAAAAATATCCTAAGTTTTGGAAAATTAAATTTTAATAAAAAACATTGAAAAAATTAAAAAATTAAAAAATTAAAAAATTAAAAAAAATTAAAAAACCTAGGGGGACTTAGACATGTTCATATGACTCGACCATGATGCCTAGCATGTTTATACATTGACACATAGACTCTAATAACCTCAATAGGCCTAAATGCCAAGCTGACCACCCCAACTTTGGAGGTATTGAGTGAAAAACTAAGAAATTATAAGTCATTTATTCAAAAACCAATAATAACCAAGGAAAAAAACACCCTGGGCTGATTGGATTGACAAATAAAATGTATGAGACCGAGTCTTTTACAGACACTATCATGCTAGAACATTTATTACAACTCCCCCAAGGGTGTATGAACATGTGATATGCTACAACAAAGTTTCCCAGAAGCAAGACTGAAGGTCTTCTGAAGTCCAAACAAGCTATCCTTGTCCGGTTCACCAGGCTCACTTGATTAAAAACCACTAAGTACAACTTAGGTGGTAACAAATGCCAAGACTATAGATGTAACCCACCTAGAACTTAAAAATAAACATTTTTATTTATTTGAGAAAACATTATGTTAAAAGTTATTGTAAAGTTTTTATGACCAAGTTGGTAAGGATGACTATAATTGAATATTTATTTATTTAAAATAATTAATGGAGAGACGCCTATCCAAAGGAGACTGTGGAAAGAGTGTTCAATGACCCACTGGGAGGAATGAGCAGGTGTAGAAGGCTGATTGACAAGTGGTAGCACTAGCATTTCACTTTCTAACTGTTGCACGAAGAAAAATCCCTAAAATTGTGGTCATGTTCCCTGAGAGGGGGAATTGAGCAGACGACTTATTTCATTTCAAAACTGACCCGAAGACTTAGGCAATCTTATAAATACCATCGAATTGAACAGGAGGCTCACTACATTTCTATTCCAAGTGAATGAACCTTGTGACTGCTGCAAACTGAAAAGTCAAGCACACAAGGAATTCAATGAGGGGATAGGTAAAGTGAAATTGTTGAGTTAAATCTGCTATCGAGTGCTAAGTTGTAGAGTTTTATGGGTAGGCTGTTACACAACATCTTCATCCTAGTGGTTAAGTGAACATGCTCGGGGGTATTAAGCAAGTAATCTTGGCTACTTCAGGATATGGTTGGGTGGAATGGTCTCCTTTAGGTGTTTGTCCCACTTCTGCAAATTAGCCAGGTTCTAAATTGTTTGTTATTTATCTGTGATTTAATTCTATATCTGTATTTTGTTATAAAGTATGTGTAGCATCAAATAGAGTTTAATGGTAAGTGTTCCATGTTGTATCTGCTCTGTAAAAGAAAAGCTATAGTTACTTTCTTATGTTATTATAATTAGTTTTCTGATGTTCATTACTCTAATGGTCTTAAGTTTCATCATCACAGTCATAGGTTAATATAATCATTGGGTGAGTGCACAAAGTTGAGGGACCTTTTAGTTACAATGGTAGAGTGAAGTCAATCACTCTTGATCCATAAAATAGAAATCATCCCAAGCAATCCCGAGCCTTCCAAGCCTAGTCCCAAGGATGCCAACATGCATGCTAATTAGGATAGTACACAAAAACACGCTCTTGTTTTACCTTGAAAAACACGCTCCCGTTTTACTTTGCAAAAACACGCTCTCGTTTTGCTTCAATAAAAAGCGCTCCTGTTTTGCTTCAATAAATCACACTCCCATTTTGCTTCAATAAAACGTGCAAAATGGGGGGGGGGTCCTTAGTGGGATGGGGTGACCTATGGATGTGTGTGTGTGTGTGAGAGAGAGTAAAAGGTGTGTTAGGATTTTAGGAGTGTGGGGGG
>LPNX010371860.1:53163-212503 GCA_001517045.1 Pseudotsuga menziesii | reverse complement strand
TTCAGACTTAGGTAGAAGGGAGGCACCTCTTCACCCTCTAAATTTTCACCTTTTGATCCAAATGATATAGCAGGATTATCATCACTCACATTTAAAATGTCATACTGCCCTTCACCTTGGTCTCTGACCATCTTTGAAATAGTATCTCTGTATTCAGTGTTTCTCAATAACTCATTAAATGGAATAGAGATCTTCAGTTTAGACAGCTCATTTTGCAGGTTAAAACCAGCACTAATCTTTTCTACCTCAACCGGAGTCGCCTTTTTTATTACTTTATCCTGCTGTACATCATTTTCAACTTCTTTGTTCATAGAAGTTTCTTTCTGTTGCCCCTTTCCCTTTTCTACATTCGCAGAACTAGAGGAAGGCTGATCTGGATTCGCCTTCCCCTTATTTATAGGGACATCTCTATTTCTCAGCCGCATTTTCCTTTGAACATCATCCATTGCATGTAAGTAACCCCTCTGATATGACTCATTTTCGAATTCTTCATTTGCATCTTCCTGTGCAAACATATTATGTTCTTCTTCCGTGAGATATATCTCTGAGTCTTGTTCCCTGAACAGGTGGATCTCATTTTCCGGTGGGTCTTCTTCATCGCCAACATAATTTTTAGGGAAAGGTGGGCGGATGGGCTGTTCTTCTTAGTTTCTTGGATTCCTCTGGTCCCTTGGCCTATTCTCGGGGGGAGCAGGAGGATTTGGCCTCCTAAAATTTGGATTCCTGATCTGGGGATCTCCTTGCTCTCTATTGAAAGGCCTAGTGTCCATGGTTAACTTATCCATCAACTTCTCCATAGTTTTCAACATCATCTCAAACTTAACATCTGCAGCAGAAGATGAAGTAGAAGGTACATTTTCTTCTTTCCTTCTCCTGTCCATATATCTATGTTTCATCTTTCCACTAGCCATCATGTTTGCTTCCACCTCTAGGGCATCAGTAAACATGGCAGCAAGGGTCGCCGACTTCCTTTCCCGCAAGGAGAAAGCGAAATCATTATCAAAAGCTCCAGCATAATGCAGTTTAGCAGCCGCAGGGGAAGGTTTTATATCTTCTGGAATAGAATTGTAGGCCCTCATGAATCTGCTTGAAAATTCATGAACAGACTCAAAACCTCCTTTCTTGAGACCATTATATTGAGACAAAAGTTGCAGAGGATTCAGTTTGTCATCCCACCTATCCAAGAATGCATTCTGAAAGGCCTGAAAATTCACAATAGACCCTTGTGGAAGGTCCTTAAACCACTTCTTCGACTCTCCAGACAGACTTTGGGAAAATAACCGCATTTTGACATCAGGGTAGTCCACTTCTTCCAAGTCAATGAAATATTCAAACTTGGCGACATGTTGTTTTGCGGTTATGTCCCCTTCCCCGTCAAATAAAGAAATTCTTTGGGAATAATTTTGGGGAAGGTCATGTAATGCAGCGGGTAAACGCAAGGGAGCAAACCTAGCGGCCATAGGTGCAGGCGGGTTCACAGGAACCGGGACAGTTTGAGTACGATCAGAAGCAGGTGTATAAGTTTCAGGAGCTTGTTGCACGTTCCCCAGGATGGTATCTAACAGATAAGTTCCTAGCCTATGAGCATTAAACTCAGTGTTTGCAAGGTCAGATTCAGACTTGGTTTTCAATAGGGTATGCACAGTACTGACTTCCCCTTCTGTATCAGTATGAGAATCTGGTGATGATGAGGGGCCAAACAAAGGAAAATCTAGCTGTTCTTTATTCTTATTTTTAAACAATATTTCTGGATCTTCAAAGCTTTTCAGAATTTGGGTATCAGAGTTACCTCGTGTATGTCTTCTTGAAGCCAGAATGTCGTTCTTGAATTCTGGATAATTTCACAGTGAAGTCGCCAGGGCAAATATACAACCTCCTTTTGTTTTCGAAATCCCTGTTTGCCCACAAAAATCTCTCTTAATCCCTGTCGTTCTCCTGGGCCAGATATGCACTTTCGTCCCTGGCAACGGTGCCAGTTTGTTATCACTCAGAATGTACCCAGGTTGTAGAAGGTACACCCCGAGGTAACAGCGAAAACCACTTTAGGGGGAAATCGAGGGTTTCTCCCAGAGAGGGATCTCTCAACATAAAACTTACAAAATCAAATGATAAACAATATTTAAGCATTCATTCATTTGGCTGAACCAATCACATATCCATTGGGCATGGAGTCATATACAGGAAAAAGATCATAAAGATACATACACGAGAACTATCAAAGGCAAGATAATCACATCATTACAGTCATTAAGTTTGATCTGGGTGAAAAGGAAGAGATGAGAAAATAGTCCATCAATACAGAGCGTCTAGGACGAATTCCATATCAATTTTAGCAGAAAAATCATATAATATCTGAAATAATGAATAGAGCATAAACATATGAATTCTACTCATTCAACACTGCATTCCAGATACGAAAGAAGAACAAAATGGAGTGTTACACAAAGGAAATAACAAGCACACAAAGGAAATGGCACAGACTGCAACGTCAATGACACATTAATCTCTGATAGGAAACTTCTCATGCATTCACTTTATTACTCAAAACAGATATGTCTTTCCAAACCAGCAACTCTCTTGATGGGATCCAACCTCCATCTCATAAAAAGATACAAATATATAGATCAAATAATGAGTCTGCCCCCAGCAGATGAACAACAGAATGACCAGTGTAAATTAGAGTTTGTAACTAATTTCCTACACCACTAGGAAGTTGTTACAACTCCATTCCTAACAGATCATAGAGTATCACATCAACTGAGTAACAAACTTGGCCACACAGCTCCACGTCCCTGCTTCATCAGCCCTTTGGTATCTGCCACCTGTTTCCTACAGAGGAAGAGCATACCTTGTTTTTTCCAGCCGCTCTACAGCCTTCCACTGCTCGACACTTGGGGTATCGCTTTCCATCATTTCCCGGATGGCTACCTCGAGCTCCATGTATGTTTCGTAGGACTTCTTAGGCAGTCTGGCTCTGATAGCTGTAAACTTCTGCAGGACTTTGAAATCTTCAGTTAGCACGTCCACAATGGTTTGTCCCGACAGGCTTTTCTCCAGCTCATTAAACTTTGAATGGTCCATACTAGCCCTGACAATCAGGTGATTATAATGTTCCTGTGAGAGCAGTCGACCCTTTTCATTCCAGAAGCATGGCAACCCTTCTTCGAACAGCTTTTCGAACTCTTTTTTGAACCTGTTGACCTCTACCATTAATTCCTCTAATTTGTCCTGAACCACCTTCATTAACTGGTGCTTGTGAACGATTTTCTTTGCCGACAGGACTATTGAGACTCTGTCCTTTATGCCTATATCATCCAACTTTTGATATGTTCACGAATTCAGGAAATCCAGGGTGTTTTGGGCGGTAGTGAGAGGTCTCTTCACCATGTGTTCGTTTACTACTCTCAATCTTTTCTGAGCTGAATCTATCAAACCACACAAATCATCAATATAGTTAAGGTAGTGCCTAAACTTGGTAATCTCAATAGTTAGGGTGTCCCAGATGATATGCTTTGCCCCCTGAAGGGGGCCTTTTCCAATACATTTCTCCTTCAGTTCCTCAACCTTCTGTTGTAATTGGCTCTTGTCCCGCGAGAGCTGCATTCTGCTTTCACTAACCTTGGCTAACTCGGCTTTCACCTTCTCATTTTCGGCTTGCAATTCCTTAATAGTCTCCTCCTTCAAACTCACTTGGGACATAGACTCCAATAGGTCATCTGCAGAACAATCAGCTAATGGCTTTCGGATATCTACAATGGATAAGTCGTCACCGGTAGGGGTCTGGTTTATTAGCTCGTCCATAATCTCCTTTTCTACATTCTGCTCTTTCTTCATCACTGCAATTTGGGACAGTAGTTCTTCCCTCTCGGCATTCCACCTATCCTTTTCCTCTTGTAGCCCTCCAGCCTTCCCTTTGTGCTCCATCATCTCCTAGTAGAGTTTATCTTTCTCCTCTTGTAGGGATAGCAATTCAGCTGATTGGACATGTTCTGAGCCTGGCATTTTCAACCTCTTCTTCAAAACTTGCAGGGCATTATCCTTTTCTTCTAACAACCTCTTTACGGCCTGGGTACTATCTGAGCTGGCGATGTCCGCTTGCAATCTTTTCACCTGAACCACATTTGCTTTGTTTTCCACTTTCTCATGTCTCAATTGGATCTCCAACTTGTCAACCAATGCTTCCAACTTGTTTATCCACATCGTGGCTTGCAACAGGTCCGAATAAAGAATGTCACTGGTCTGCTTTTGTAACTGTATCTTGTCTGGAGTACTAATTTTATCCAGACGGATCTCTATTTCAGACATTCTTTTATCATTCACAATGGCCATCTTGAAAGTATTTTTCTCCGCATCTCTAGCAGAAACTAGAGATGTTTTAGAACTATGCAGGTTCCTTACCCTTGGGAGCAAATTTCTTGTTTCTTCCAGGGATTGCTTCCTCTTCTCTAGGTAGCTCGCTTTGAGCTCTTCATTTGATTTAAACAGGGAGCCTGATTCTAGACTGTTAATATCACCTTATGAATCTTTAAAGGAAAACTGAATAACCTGTACTGTCTTCAGGGGAACCAAAGCAGCCCTTTTGGAAACTCTTGGTGCCCCTTCATCCATGATCTCACCACCTCCAAGCAGCTTCACTTTCTTATGGGATGTTTGCTCATCCACATCCATACTCTGGGCTTCGGCCAAACTCCTCTTGGTAGCAATACTGACACCCTCTGTGATTTGGATCTCTGAACGAGATGTAGGATTTTCCTCTGCCTCAACATTTGTCTCGTCAGTAAATGTGAGCAAATTAGCTGTCTCAGATAACCCTTCAACGGCTTGATGCTCAAACGGTTTGTTCCTGTTTGCTTTCTTTCTTAATGAAATCACCTGGTGGGGGTCGTAGCTCATATTTACATCCTTAATGAATTCCATGGGCTCCATCAATCTCTCTATACATGTCAGGGCACCTTTGCCTTTAAAAATGAAAGGGCCGACCTTAAAAGGAAATTTAATATTCAGAGATTTTCTGAAAGCACCGAAGTGCTCCTCCTCTGATAACAACCTTTGTCTCATAAAATCCAGAGCAAAAATTCTTGGAGTTAAAAAAGAAGGCAACGTATAAGGCTGACCAGTAAAGCCGTACACTCTCAAAACAATCTAATCTTTGTACAGGAACCAGTCTCCCACCCGTCCTTCGGGTGAGGACTGCATCAAATATTTCATTTCATCGAAGACCCGGGGCAATTCTCCATCAAACAAGATCCTGTATATTTCGGACATGATCGAATTGGTGAATTCGATCAAGTGGATTTGCCTTGGCAAATCAGAAGAGGATAGAGTACCCAAGAACTTCAATTTGGTAACATTGGAACATATCAACATGTTAAGCAAATGTGATTGAAATCTAAAAAACTGGACCTTGGGAAACTCAGTCAGCTGGAGGTGGATTGCCTCGGCAAGATACTCGTCCAAATTAAGCACAGGAGCTGACTGGGACTCAGGACTCAAAGAATTCACCTTTAACAAGAAACCAAGGAGAACATGACCTACATGACAATCGTCATCTAGACCCAACACCTGACAAACCAAAGACATCACTAACTGCACCTTAGTCCTGAAAACGTGCAAGGGGTAAGGTAAGGAGAGGCTTTCCAGGGACTGACCTTCCTTCAGGATACTTGACAGGAATTGAGAGCGAGCATCGATTTGGCAATTTCAGAAGAACTCAGCAAGGACGGCTTCATTCACAGACTCACGATTTCCAGGATAACTTTCGGGCAAACTAAGATTTTCTCCAACTACTGAAGCATCAATTTTACACAATACCCTAGATGCAGACTGACTCACAATGACCCTCCGAGAGGGAGAATAATTTACTGCGCACCATTCGGCAAATTCATGGAAGTGGAGGGTTTGCTCCAGGGCGAAAAAGTATAAAAAGAACTTGCACACATTCAGAACATCATTTCCCTGCAAAAAACAAGACCATAACCTTTCTTTACTGCCAGACACACTTCCTGTAGACAGGAAAGGGTCGCAGACACCTCTGTGTCTATCTACCAAAAATTCTTCCCTTTCATCCGGGACCCGACCAGACACAGAAGCTTCGCTCTATTGGTCCATTTCTCAATTTATAACACGAATTGGGCGAAGAAGTTACAGTTTTTGAGGTCCTACCTGGCTCACTGTGAAGGCGTGTGCTCGGAACGCGCCTTGGTACTTGACAACTGGAAGCGCCCAAATCGACAGGTCCTTTTCGCAGGGTCCCAAGAAATAAAATAATAAGAGAAGATGTCAATTTCTCTTTATAGGACCACCCTGATTAGACACGTGGGAAGCATTTCTTTCTGCAACCACTGCCTATCTCTAACAGCCGCGCATCTTTCTCTTCCGGGTTCATTTCTGACCGCCGATTTCTTCAGTGCAAATTCTTGGCCTTTGGATCACAAGCCACACGTCCTTTTCCGCCGGGCATCTTGGCGCTTAAGAACCATGTAATTTTCCATTCCGGGGTCGCTTGTGACCGTCGATGTGATGCGTTTCCATCCCTCACCGTTGGATTAAATGCCACATCCCATATTCCGCTGAGCCGTCCGACCTTAACTACAGTGCAACTCTGGGTCCCGGATACACCCACAGCCGTTGATCTGATCTTCCTTTACAGGCGGGCCGTCAGATCATGTTTCGTTTACCGATTCCGCTGGGCTCTTCCCTTTTAACCGTCGATCAACTTTGCTCAGCGGAATCGTTCCCAAGTGTTGATGCGATCTGCCTTTGACCCCGCGCCGTCAGATCAAGCGTTGTGTACCAAATTCTGCTGGGCAATCTGGGATTATCCTCCGCGCTTGTTCCTCCTCCGGAATTCTTTTCGGCCGTCGATGATATTGCCTAGCGCTCCTCAACCTCCTGATCCTGTGACACGTATCACATTTCGTCGGGAGCTGTGGTTTTATCGGATGCACAAATTCGCACTCCGGAATCATTGTCAGCCGTTGATCCACTATGCTCTGATCTCCAACCGCCGGATCAAGTGGCACGTAACCAATTCCGCTGGGTGGTTCAAAGGTTATTCCATGTGCACGTTAATTTCCCGGGAACCAACATATCCGTCGATCTATGCTGTCTTCAATCCTCGGCCGTTGGATCAACTTCCATGCACCCTTTCCGCTGGAAGCCCTGACGCTTATCCGTCGAGCGAGTTCCAGCTGTGGAATCGATCCCGACCGTCGATGGGATCCGATTTCGTCCCTCCACCGTCGGATTGAGAGGATTATATGTGTTTCCACCGGTCCTCCATTTCCTTAACTACCTTGCACTTTCAGACGGCGAATTTAGCATGAGCCGTAGATCAACCCCGAACAAATGTTAGAACCCCCGATGTGTGCAGGCGGCTAAAGGCCCGAACTTCCCTTATCTTACTCGCATGTCTTGACGGGCGGAAGGAGTATCAGCCATGGATTTGCTCCTCCTTTCAATCACAGCTCAGGATTTATTCCAACTCGGCTGCTCTTTAGACTACAGGTCTCCTTTGTATTATGCCTTTAACCCAAAGTATTTAAACAACACAATCTTACCTCCCCTTAGTCTTATATCTCTTTTGTTGAATACAGGTGTTAACACTTGGTATTATACGGCCGTTACAAATGAAGCCGTTCTAGTGGTGTCTATTGGACCCTTTGACTCTTTTCCTTCCTGTTTTTGATGGGTTGTTTTTTATCTTTGGGCTGTTGGTCAGGCTTGTCATTTCTAGGTTTCTGTCCTGGTCTTCTTCCATTTTTGTCTGGCTACTGCCCTGTCTTTGGGACTACGGTTTCGTCCTTTTAGCCATTGTCGACGGTTAGAGTCCCTCCTTAGAGCTGAGGACTAGTACCAACCAGCATAATCAAGTGGTAATTGTAAATACTTAGTCGGTTTTGGCATAGCCTGTTTCTCTGTTTTTTTCTGCTACGTGGTCAGTGGTTTTTTTCGTCATCCTTGTCTACAAGACGTCGTTTGGTTTTTTCTGTCCGAACGCTAGAAGATTCTTCACTGCCGTGATTCTGGGGATGTGATGTCCTTGTTTCTTCTGTCCCTTTCTGAGTAGGGTTTTGGTTCGGACCTCCTTTTGGTTACACCCAATTAGGGTTTACGTCCGGGGGTTCAAATTATGTCTTACGGCACATGTTTGTCAGATCCCCGTTAACTGTTAATCATTGTGGGGATTTGTTTTAGTCATCCTGGGTTAAGTCTATATTTGGGTTGGACTAAGAAATTGCTGATAAGATTGGTATTTCACTGACTGTCAACTAGGGTTTCAACTAAGTTTTTGATGATTGTTGTCCTTGTTTAATATGTATTTTTATGAGTGGAGTTTGGTTTGGACCTCTTCTTGATTATACCCAACTAGGGTTTAATTTTAGGGTTTCTAGTTTCTGTCTTTGGCACTTTTTTAACTTCTCCCCGTTGACTGTTATCCTTTGTGGGGGTTCTTCTAATCGTCTAGGGTTAGTCTATACTTGGGTTGGACTAAGATTTTTCTGATAAGATTTGGATTTTGCTGTCTGTAAACTAGGGTCTCTTGTTGACTAGGGTCCCCACGCAGACATTATGACCCAAGAGGTGTCTTTTGATGAAGCGATGGTTGGAGGGGTTGCTCAGTTTCAACGAAGAAGAAAGGCCAAAGCACACAAGGTGCTCGAGAGAAAATTCTGTTATGTTATGGGATGGGACATTTACCTGGATAGAGTGGAGGCTCTGTGCTCCTGTGCACTCATCGAAAGGTTGGAATATGCTTCCATCAATAAGAAGGAATGTTTTGCATGGGCAATGGAGCATTGGAATCCCTTCTTAACATACGTCCCTGCTATCAGTCTGTTAGTCCGAGGCTGGATTGTTTTTGTATTTTTAGAGGCTGATCATGTGACCTCTGTACTTAATCGACTATGGAGAGTTGGCAAAGGCTCACTTGTTTTAGATCATTGGCATGTCCATTTCGATCCAGCTAGAGAAAAGGCGAAAAAACGTCACTTATGGACTCTTTTGCCTAGTCTTCCATTTCCGTTGTGGAATCGGTCACTCCTAGAAGGTATAGGAAACACCATCGGACGCTTTGTTGCGGTAGAGGAATATTTTATGAACTCTTTTGACAAAATACTGGCCAGATTGTTCGTCGAGTTAGACATTTCTAAAGGACTTCCAGCTGACATAGAAATCCTATGCGGAGAATGCCTACAATCTCAAAGACTCGACTATCAGGGAATCCCTTTTCGATGCAGCTTTCGCAGGGAAACTAGACACCTGAGATGAACATGTACAACTATTTGAGATAAATCTATCACTCTGAACCTTCTTTTCACCTCTGTAGAGCAGCGAGCCATTAGTCCAAATCATAGGATTTCCCAGGTAAGTCTACCTTTTGTCCCTCCGGTTTCTCCAATTGAAAATCTAAAAAATGCATGCTCTCTTTTTGAAGATGCATCAGATTTAGAAATTGCTATATTGGATTCCGTGGGTAGGGATCGTAAGACTCTGTTTTTTTATGGTCATAATAGAGACTCCCCTTTCTCCACTTTGGAAGCCTTAGAACCTACTATCACTCCTGGTAACTGTGTGGATAGTGGCTCTCCTCTTCCGTCAGATGTTCCTAAGATTTTGTCTCCTTCTTCCTTATGTAAAGATTTGACAGGATCTCCACAACCTAGTACTATTGTCAGTAACAGGCGACTTCCTTCCTCGGCGTCTCTAGATCCTTCCTACATCGATCTCCATGATACTTCTTTTTCTCTTGAGTCTATGCCATGCCCTCCTCCTAGGGACTACCAAACACAACATATATTTGAGTATGGTCCTTCTTATAACCCTTCTGCTACTCCCCTTTTAGCTACTACTGTCCAGGAATTTGTTTCCCCACAACCTCTCTTCAAGGACTCTGACTTTCCACCCCTTTCTATCAATGGTTGTTCGACTATGGATTGCCAAAATCCCAGCCCAGCCTCCTCCCCTTCCTTTGCTGATCTGGCTCTTCAAAAATCATTGAATATTTTCTCTGACAAGACGCCTTTGTCTCCTTTTGTCCTCCCCTTCAACTCAATTCATTTTGAAAATGTCACTATAAGAAGAAAAAAAAGAAATATCCTTCAGCTGATATGAATTTCTCATCGGCTCCCTATACTCCTTTATCAACTAGACTAAAGAATGCAGCTCGGAATTCTACCTCCTCTTCTCAAAGGGTCCTTAGAGCACTGGCCCCATTACAGTCAGACTCATGATGCGTATCCTCTCCTTCAACATACGTGGGTTGGGAGGCTCAACCAAATTTAAAAGACTTTGTAATCTGTTAAGGGCTCTTTCTCCTGATTTAGTGCTTCTACAAGAAACCATGACTAGCTCTTATCCAGCCCTCTTTGCCTTCTCCAATATATGTTTGGGTTGGGAAGTTTGTGCGCTAAATTCAAACGGTCTCTCTAAGGGAATTCTTTCAGGTTGGAATCCAAAAATACTTAGATGTAAGGCCTATCATACATTTGCAGGTATCTTGCTCAAAGCCTCCTTTCGTGGCTCTTCTTTCCCCCTGTCAATCCTGAATTGTTATGGCCCTTACCTTAACCGTGACACATTCTGGAATGACGTGGCCTCTAAAGGTCTCCTCTCATTGCCTAATATTATCCTTGTTGGTGACTTGAATTTAATACTAAATGCCTCGGAGATTTGGGGCACTAAATCCAATATTGATCCTTTGGGTCCCTTTTTCTCTAGGCTCTTCTCTGAGCATCATTTAGTGGATGTGACTCCCTTATCTGCAGGACCAACTTGGAGGAATGGTAGGATGGGGGAAGATGGGATCTCCAAAAGACTTGATCGTTTTCTTTTTTTGGATCAACTTATCAGTGCTCTTCCTAGACATCGGGTTTGGACAAATAGAAGTGGGATTTCAGATCATTTCCCAGTTTTGTTAGAATGGATGGATCATCAAAATCTTTGTGCTTATCCTTTTAAGTTCAATCAATCTTGGCTTGGAAATGAGGATTTTATCCACTTGATCAGAACTGAATGGCCTCTCATCACTTCGTAGGACTTGCAGGATGTTATGAAAGATTTCTCGGGTAAACTTCGACAGCTAAAAGAAAAAGTAAAACCATGGTTTAAAGTTGAGTCACAAAAAATGAAGGATAAATCGCTTTCTCTGGAGGAAGAAATTAGTTCTCTTCTACTTTCTTCGCACTCTGCCTTATTAAATGATGATCAGCATCTTAGATTGATAGTGCTAAAAGTTGAGCTTCAAAAGCTTCTAGATCATGAGCTATACTCAGCTAGACTTCAAAGCCATGTTACTTGGTCCTCGAATGGGGATGCTAACACCAAATATTTTCATGCGGTGGCATCGGCTCGGAAAAATCATAATGCCATATGGAATCTAAAGGATGAGGAAGGGAACTGGATCTTGGATGATCAAAGCATCAAATCTCTCGGGATTCGATACTTTAAAAATATTTTTGCTGATGATCATAAGACCAATCTTTCTTCTCAACTAAGGGTGATTTGTATTTTTCCTTCTTATATCAGGGAGGATAGAAAAAAGTTCTTTACTGATTCTGTTACTCTCTTAGAAGTTGTTGCAGCCCTCAAAACTTTCAAAAAGGATAAGGCTCCAGGCCCTGATGGTTGGCCTATAGAATTCTATTTGACATTTATAGATTTCCTGGGTTCCATCCTTCTTGATTTGGTGAAAACCTCTAGAATCTCAAGTGGGGTGGCCCCTTCTATAAATTCCACCTTCATAGCTCTTATTCCTAAAGTTGATCAGTCGGTCTGCTTTGCTGACTTTCGCCCTATTTCTCTTTGCAACCTCTGTTATAAGTTGATTTCTAAAGTAGCATCCTTGAGACTTAAACCTTTCCTTGACTCCTGTATTTCTTCCCAACAATTCGGGTTCCTGAAGAACCATCAAATCATTGAGCCGGTTTCCATCACACAAGAAGTTCTTGACTCTGTAAAAAAAAAAAGAGATGTGCACTAATCCTCAAGTTAGACTTGTCAAAGGCTTTTGACAGGGTAAATTGGAGTTATATTCATCTTATTCTTATTCATATTGGAGTTCCACTTGTTGGAGTGAATTGGATTCTAGGATGCATTTCTTCAGCAAATTTCGTTGCTCTTGTCAATGGTTCCCCCTCTTCCTTTTTTCAGGCCTCTCGGGGAATCAGACAGGGGTGTCCTTTGTCTCCGTTGTTGTTTATCCTGGTAATAGAGGGTCTTAGCCTTCTTATTGAAGATGCCAAGCATAATGGGAAAATCAAAGGTATAAAAATTTCTACACATCTCTTCCTCACTCATTTAGTATTTATAGACGATGTGATTTTATTTGGTTTGGGAACCTATGAAGAATGGATAGCTTTTAAATTTATTCTTGATACATTTTGTGAGGCCTCTGGAATGTGCATAAACTTGGAAAAATCTTGCTTCCTCCATAATGATCTAGATGCTGCCCTTCTTCGTAGAATTACTGGTCTTCTTCCATATAGATTTGCTCATCTAAATCAAGGTTTCAAATATCTTTGTTACTTCCTCAAGCCTTCGAGATATCTGGTCAATGATTGGCACTGGCTTATAGCCAAATTTGAGAAGCGTATCTCTCACTGGACTAACATGATTTTGTCTATTGGAGGTCGTTTAGTTCTTATTCAATCTGTGCTTTCAAGCATCCCTGTCTATTGGCTAGCTCTTATTCCTCTCCCTTCCTCAATTTTAGATAATCTCAAAAAATTGATATTTTCCTTCCTTTGGGGATCCTCTTCAAAGGGGAAAAAAATTTCATCTCGTTGATTGGCACATACTCGCTCGACCTATGTCTTCAGGTGGTTGGGGGATTAAACATCTACCAAGTTTCAGCTTATCTCTGAGATTAAAGAGTCTATGGAATGCTTTAAATAGCACTGGCATTTGGAATCTTATCTTGTCTGTGAAATACATGAAAAATCGACCTGTGCGTTTATGGCTAAGGGAAAAATGTTTCAGGTTTCGAAATGTCTCAGTTATATGGAAAGGATTCCTCTTAACCTTGCCTTGGCTAGGTAAAGGGGTATTATGGCAAGTGGGAAATGGCTCTGATATTCACTTGGGCATGGATCTTGTAGTAGGATTGGGCAGTTCTTATATTCTCCCAAATGATTTGAGAGCCTATATGGAAGATTTTGGTATTCAGACCCTGGCACAAGCTAGAAATGAAACTTGTTTTGCATCAGGGTACTGGTTTACTGCTGATGATCTCGATGTGTGCGATGATTGGAAATCTGTGTGGGATCAATATATTAAAGGGATGGAATATAGTAGAATCCAGTTGAAAGACTCTCGTGACTCTCTTCTTTGGTCATTTAATAAATATATCGGTCCAATTACTGAAGCCAAGGGATATGTAAGCATCATCTCAAATAGCAGTTTTGAAATGTGGAATTCTGTTAGTGATTCCCTTTGGTCTTTGAATATCCCAATAAAAATTGCCTGTTTCAATTGGCTTCTGATATATGGTTGGATACTTACATGGGAGCAACTTCAGTCGCGTGGTTTCTTTGGACCGAGTCACTGTGTATTATGAAAAAGGAATTTGGAAGATATCCAGCATCTTTTCCTGAATTGTCCCTTCACTGTGAGTTTGTTCTCACAGTTTACAGCTCGATTTGGATTTTCTATGCCTAGTTTTGATTCGGTCCCGTCCCTCCTGAATCATTGGTTTTCCACCATCGCTCGCCGTGTTGTTTATAGATACTTGCCTCTATTTGCTTATTGGTGTATATGGAACCTTAGGAATAAATGTATCTTTGAAAACAGAAGTCCTTCCTTACAGCCTCTTTTTCCAATGATTGAGAGTTATATTAAGCTTTTTCCAGTTCCTAATAAACCTCAAAAATTTAGGAATTTTGGGAAAAAGCCACAAAAGGACTTTCCCTATGCTTTTTTGGATGGGGTTGCTGCTATGAATATTAGAGGCGCAAGGTATGTGATCTATTTAAATTAAACTCATTTTTGCTGCTTCTGTTTGGGCTATGGAAGTAGTACTAATACTAGAGCGGAACTTCTGGCACTCTGGGCTGTTTTAAGAGTGAGTGCGATGATGGGACTGCCAATCCATTTGATCTTTGGTGACTCAATGGTGATTATTTCTTGGCTCAATGGACTCTCCATCCTTGATCTTCCATCTCTGATGCATTGGTGCGATGAAATAAACAATATGCTTCTTCATGTCCCTCCGGTGATCTTCAAGCATATATACCGAGAGCATAACATGCTGGCCCTCTAAACAGGCGCTAGAACTGGATATGGGATCTGAAACTTTCTATGAATCCCTAGATGGCATGGTCATAACTCATGGCCATTTTATGTTGTTTTAGTTCCTGATATCTTTCTTTTTTTATTAGCATTTGATAGTTTACAGTATATGATGTTTATGCATTGTCTTTCTTGTTGAGACTCATTCAGCCAGCTAGTTTTGATCTGGTTTATCTGCTTGAGATCACCTCCGATTTATAGCATATTCTCACCTGATATTTCAAGAATGATGAGAAAAGTCTGCTATAATCAGACTTTTTTGTTGGTTGGCTGTTAGTTCATGCCTGATCACTGTCTTCTGTTTTTTATGTTGATCGGCTTCACATTGTTTCCTTTCTGACAAGAAAGGGGGTATATGTTTAATATGTCTTTTGATTCTTATGAATAACAAAGACTAGTATTTTTTCCTCTTAAATATATATATATATAATTTTGATTGTTTATTGAACTAGTAACAATTATATATTAATAATATTATTGTGTTTGAATACATTAATATATTGATAATGTTTTCTCCCTAAAATATATGTCAAATTTACACTTACCAATATATTTTAACACATCAATAATACTAATATTTGCCATTGAAATAATTAATAAACTTTTAGAAGTTAGAAATAATATAAAAAAACAAATAAACAATTTACTAAAATTAAAAAATTCATAAAATTACAAAAGTAAATATACCATTAAAAATAAAAAATTCAAATAATTATAATGGTAAATTCATCATTTATGAGAAGTTTTCTAATTTGAAATATTTAATTTTGTAATATATAAAATACCAACAAATTTCTAAGTTATTAGACAAATCATCTATTTAGTATTATTTTTTGTATTATTCAAGTTAGTTTAGTGTTTCATTCTTATTTTATTTGCTTTGAAGATGTGGATCACAGTATGTGTTTTTTTTTTTAATTATTTTTATAATGAAATATAACTATTTTTGTTAAATAAATTTGGTTATATTTTTTAAATTAAAAAATAAAATTTTAGTTAAACAAATTTGTTATTTTAATTAAATAAATTTAACTATAACAACTTTTAACTCATTCACAACTATACAAAAGTTTTAGTTAAAATTAAACCCAATCACAAATGCACCTTTTGAAAACCTTTAGTTTTCACTAGTTGATTTTGAAAACGATTTTTAATTAATTACAACCACACAAAAACAACTTTTACTTAAATGCAATCCACTACCGACACCCTCTTTTACTTTAGATGTAACCTATTTAAAGAATATGTTTACCTATTTCTATAAGCAGTCTCTTTCCGTTATTTAATTTTAGGGAATATGTTTACCTATTTCTATAAAATTGTTCTTACAAGCACTTTCTTTCCGTTATTTAATTTTAAGGAAATATGTTTACCTTCGACATCTGTTTCTTTTTTAAATGTTGGAAACCATATAAAGCACACCACTTTTTATCTTTAAAAATCTCTCCATCCTCCACGCGGATGTTGTTCCTTCAATATATTCACGGTACGTTATAATTTTTTTTTTTGGTTTTGTATATTTTTTTATCAATTATATTGTGTCATGTGAAGTTATCAGTTTGGATACTTAAAATAAAAAAAAATAGACTCTTGTTTTTTAACTGTTTTTTTTTATGATTGTAACACCTCGGTTTTGACTCCGTTTACATTAAAATGTATAAGATGAATATATTGTAATTACTTGTGGTGTGGAGATTAAAGGCAAATTCCCCCACCATGGATTATCATTTTATGTTTCGACGATTGAATCGGTGCCAATGATATTTTGTGCTAGCCAGGCACGTTATGATTTTTAAATCATCATGTAAATATGCAATTTAAATAAATATCCACACCCAGCTATGTAAATGCAACAACAATGAGAAGGGGCATGATTTCCTAAGGATAAGGTGGGGGGGGGATTGTTTAACCTCTGAGTCAATGGAAAAAAGCCAAGTGTCAGCAAAAGAACCCAAGAGAGTGGTCGACCACTTCCCTTGTCTTATTCACCAACCGAATTAATTCCCCATGAGATTTGTTGTGGCAGTTATTGCCTTGAGGGATGTATGCATGGGAAGTCGTTAGTGATTGGAAGGAGTGTCATTCCTTTGACCACACGCATGCCCAAAGATTCAAATTGCATTCAGTCCCTCACATGGGCAGATAGAACCCCATTTCACTCTCACGCAGCTGTTTGTCTTCCTCACGGAGGGGAAAGCTTAGCCTCAAGCAGTCGCGTTCCGATTTTCCCTTCACGATTTGGTATGGTGTGTGATTTTCCTTCACGTTGGGGTTGTTCTTATCATTCTATGCAGGTTGGGAAATCTTTTTTTTTTCTCCATAAATTTTGGGTGTTGTGAGTCGATTTTGCCACGTTAGGGCCATAAACGACTTTGGAAGTCGGTTGCAACAGTTTGAGATGTATAATTCCATTTCCCTACCCGATTCAGCCTCTGTGGTGTCCTCCTTTCCAATCCCAGAGATGTTATTTGCTGTGTGTATACCATTGTTGGTCTTTGGACATTTTTGGAGTGGAAATGGTGTATGAGTCTACTTGATAAACCTAGTGTGTAGGAGTCTCACAAACAGAGCTAGAGGGCTCGCTTTCTTCTCTGCACTCCCTGAATAGCACTGGAAGGGAAGTCATAGCCTGAACGAATGTATAGCAGAGAAGGAAATGCTTCCTTGTGTTGGGTGTGTTTGGATGTTTTAGAGTTCAGGCTAGTTCTGGTGTAGGTTTCCATAGCTCTTCAATGAGCCCACTAGCTTAGCAGCCAGCTTTTTCATCTCTATGATGGCCTGATAAACCCAACTGTGTTGGCTTGGCTGAGTTGTGTACCCTTGAATACATGTGAGCCTACTAGTTCCCCCTTATTCCTTATGGAATCATGCCCATATCGGGGGTGGCAGTGTTGCTGAGTGATTGACGAGCACACAAGCCTATGGCTAGATGGAACATTGCAAGAACGTAACTGGTTGCAGGACAAGCTTCTGTATAAGATAAGTATCTCTATGTTGATATCTATTCATGTATTTATTGATTGATTATTATGAACATGTTGAATGTATTGGTTGAATGTGAATGCTTCTGCTATATAATCGCATGTTATACATCTATCAATGTTTTTATTTCAATGTGTTTTATTATGATGTTTATGGGGATATATTTCCCGGTTTAGTTACTGTCAGTCGCTTCCTCTCCGCCGGGCTGAGGGGAGGGGATGTGACAACGACAATACATTTAGGTGAGACTAAAATTCATACAAATTAATTGAAAATTTTCATAAAAATAGATACTAATATTGTATTTTTTTTTCCAGAAGAAAATATAAGTTCCTTGTTATTCAGTAGAATCAAAGGTAACTTATTTACATCAACAGAATAGTCTAAACACGTGGCATGACCACAACAACATAGGAACCTCCTCATAGCCATACATAGTCACATATCAAAGTGTCAACAAAAAAGAGTCTCCAACTGTCTGTGAAAAGGGCGATCATCCCCTCATCTGATCTCCATCTGATACCACCATGATACAGAGGGGACAAGAAATGTCTAGAAGGCTAACCCAAAAAAACACTTCTAAGAGGGTCAACAAAGGGAGAGAACATGCCACCTCCAACATCCAAAGGGTGTGTAAACTTTCATAATCAAAAGACATCAAAGATGTGCAAATAAGGAGTAGGCTGTAGTAAGCTAGAAAAGTTGCAAAGAGCCAAAACCAATACATTCACCCTTAGAGAATTCTGAATAATATAAAAGGCCCGAAGCCATAGACAGTTTTTCTTTGAATAAGCAATCCGCCATCATGTTGTATTCTCTATATACATGACAAGAATCGAGTCGGAGGAAGGATGATTCCAGGTCTCTGATATGTTGGCACCATCCATCTACAGAAAGAGAAGAGATGACTGGTTTCCTATTAAACCGATTGATATTGGCAGAGGAATCACCATGAATATGTAGACAGGGAAGGCCAAACATATTGTATGTGAGTAGGAGATTCCACAAAGAAATAAGTTCCGATCTACTCTTGTATTGTTTATATTAACATTGTCTTTAGTAGGTAAATGGTAAATACTATGGAGTTATATTTTTGAAAATATAGAAAATACTTCCTTAAAACCTAATATTTTATTTTTAGGGTTCTCACAATTATAGTTATTGTCAAATATGGAGAAATGGAGATTCTTATAGGTTGAGAAATTTATTGAATATGTCCATGGCCACATGAAAATCAATTTTGATATAGTTTATGACGATTTTTTCACTCTTCAATAATTACTTTAGTATGGATAAATGTTTACATGATGAGAAAAAGTAAAAATAATATCAGATGATAAAATAGTCAATAGTCAATTTTCGATAGCTCATTGAGTTAAGGTGTAAGTCTCGTTAGTAGATCGACTGAGGTTCATTCCCCCTTAGGGGTGATCTAGTTAGGAGGAGACATTGAAATCTAACAAGTTGAGGTTTGTTTTGGTCCAATATTGGTGCAATCATCGAGTGAGGTTCATTTCTCCTTAGGGGTGATCTAGTTAGGAGGAGACTCCCAAATCCAACAAGCTAATGCTTTGTGTGGTGCACGCTTGATGTGACCCCCAAGTAATTTTGATGGATTAAATGTCCATGGATCATGGTTTCTTAAACTAAAGGCCAGTATGTCAAGTAAGAGATATTCTAGAAAAGAAAAAAATTGGATGATAAAATAAAAAATTAAAATCAATATAGATCAATCTTAAATTTATCTATTTGTATTTATCAAACAAAAAGAGAGATCAAATTTATTAAAGCCCAAATTAAATTTACGATAGATATATTATCATCCAATTATAACTTAAACAAAAAAATTGCTAAACTGAGACTTTCACGATCTACATACAAGTCCAAGGGTTCACTAAACCATTAAAAAAAAAAGGTTCACTAAACCAATTAAAAAAAGCATGGATTCAAATCATTCTCCCATGCTTTTTCTTTGGAATTTTAATGAATAAAAATTCATTTTTAATTTCTTAAATTAATAATTAAAATATAATATATTTTGATATTTACAATTAATACTTATATGCAATTAATAAATCTTAAATGAAAAACCTATGTAATTTATATATATATAGACCCTACAACGTCTTCCATAAACTTAAATATAAAAAATATTATAATGTAAGTACTTACCTCCAAGAAACGACAACAAACAAGCATTGAGAGAGTAAAAGGGAGATCAAGCTCACCCTTCTTCAAAGTAATTAATAAATCTTAAATTATAAAATTATATTAACTTGACGCATTATCCACTTTTTTGTCTTCCGGTTTATACATAAGTGTTGCCTCAATTTCTCATTCCATTACATACATCACTCAAAGGGTTTAGCATTGCAAGGTAGTGTATGAAATCACCATAGATATGAACAAATATTTCCATAAATCTTTCTTGGCCGTACAAAAGGATTGACATAATTTGGCCACAATTTTGCTCGTTAATATGAAGATTTTGGCCACACGATGGAAGGAGCTGTGACGAGAGAAGGTGCGATGAAAGGAGTTGCGACGAGATAAATTGCGATGGAATAAACTGCGACAAAAGAGGAATAAAGAAGGAAAAGGAGAGTTCAACTATTTTTGGGAAGAGTTAGTTAGAGTAAAAGCTTGCTTTTAGTAATAAAGCTTGATTGTATTTTTTGGCCGATAGTGCCTATCTTGAGATGTAACTGAATGTATTGAAATACAAAGATAGTCTGTCAACATATAGTTGTTGGTCAGTTGACATTTGGATCAAGAATTGTAAAATGCATAAGTCTTATCAAAGGATGATCCCAAGCTGTGTGTGGGTTGGTCATGATAGTAAGGTCAAAGTCGAGGAGAATAAAAAAGAGAGATGCTTAGTTAGAGAATCAATCTAGGTTGTGTGTGGATCGATAGTTGAGAGATGTGAAGAAATACATAGACCCAAAATTAGAGAGCATCACATGAGAAAAATATGGTTGAATTGTAAAGAATATCTAAATAAGAGTTAGCAAGATGAGTGCAGAGACCAAAGGTGCTAACCTATTTCTCATGCCAGATGAAGGCTACTTTTATGGTTTTTCCTAGATGCATTTCCATGTTATATCTTTCCTCTGTGTGCCTTTTATACTGTTGTTTATGTCAAATATATGTCTATTGTAAATGAGTTAATCTGAATATGTCACACAACACTAGTTTATGAATAAACCCATATGTGTGTGTGTGTGTCACACCACTTATAGATTGAATCTTTGATGAGACTTTTATGTTAAATACTATGATATATGTGGATGGACAAGTAGACTGTATCTTGCATTAATAAACAAAAACAAGAAGTATAACTCTTAGGATTCAGTCAAGTGATTGGATAAGGAGTTGCAAGAGTGTAAATCCACACATAACTGTAGAAGCTTTCTTTAGTAGTTCCCATAAGATATCTTGGCTGAGACTACATATGCATCGCAAGTGTTGTTGACGGAGTCCTTCTCTATCAGGATGATATCTTGGGATTAGTTTCAAACAAGGGATGTGAACCCGAGTCGACTAAAAATATGTCAACAAATGCTTATGTTTTCGGGACCATGAATCATTCTAGTGGTGATATGTTTTGGCACCCAAGGAAGCTAGAAATTCAAGACTGGGTTGATTTTAAGTCACTAGATTTTGCGGAGGAATAAAGTTAAGGATCGTGGTTGAATCCAACAGAGTGGTTCGAGAACTACGTTTATACAGATATTCATCACATTTTCTTTAGTGAATTTCCTATTGTGTTTCATGAGTGCTTGTTGAAGTTAGTGACCCAGGGAAAATTTTTTGAGGAGAACCAAATGAGTGGAACCCTTAGTTGATACATCAGCTAAAAATAACTATTAACCCTATATCTAGGGCTCTCGACTTCTGGGGTGATAGTATTTGGTGCGTATATATTAAAGAAATTCTAATCTACACAATAAAATCGTACACTGAGACAAAAAGATAAATTTTCCAAGGACCTATAGGTTGCTATCTTAAGACTTTAAAGTTGTGGATCAATATGCTCATATGTAAGAAATGAATCTTGAGAATGAAGTCTAACGAATAAATATTTGTGCATGGAGAAATGGGATATGTTGCAAGAGAAGTTTGAGAAAAATGGAGCAGAGTAAGTTGATATGTTTCCTGGAATGAGACTAAATTAGAAAGTGGAATCTTGAGGAGAAAAAGAATATTCCGATTGGGAAAGAGATGGAGTGCAACCAGAAGAGGAATTTACAGCTCGATTAGACGAGAGGACTACAAATTGGCATCTCACCTTGATGAAGGTTCTTGCGACATGGAAGCAGGATACTAGCTCATATCGGAAAAAGAAGAGGAATAATAAGTCCCATATCTATATCTAGAGAAGGACATACCTGTGACCCTACATACATCTATAGAGGTAAGATTTAGAAACTCATCTCCCAATAATTTTGTTAATCAAAATAACAATGTTGGTGGGAATAGCAGACAAGGAACTCCCTCTAGCCAAACCTTTAATTCAAGAGTACCAAGAACAAATAGAATGGCAAGAATGATATAAAGTTGGCAATATTTAATGGAAATGGGTTAGAAGACCCTAAAGAACATTGTTTTCTATGTGAGGTTATCTAGACTTTACAACTAGTCCAAGATGAAGCCATCAATACAACTAAGATAATCGGGACCCTTAGAGGTCATGCGTTGGATTCGTACATGAAATTATCTATGGTTCTGAAAAGAATCCCACAAAAAAAGCTAGATTAAATCTTGGTAGGATTAATAGATGAGTTCAAAAATCCCAAATCTCATTCGTAGTGCATTACAAAGTTAAAATAAATTAAGCAATTAATAATGGATTCTATCTGAGACTTTGACCAAAGATTTAAGACATTGATGGCCAAAGTAATTTTTCAAATGTCGTATGTTCAACAAAAATAATCGTTTATTGCAACAATGTTACCACACATCTGAATTTCGTTGATGCAACAAAAGATTGTATCTCATAGCGAGGCTCTAGAATTTGCTATGATTTTTGAATCCTCATTGGTTGGAGAAACTGGTGCATAAATGATGCAGATCCAGTATCAAATTACTAATCTAACATTGCAACTTAAATATACTAAGAAAGGGAAGGAAATACAATAATAACTCTTGTGTACTAGATGTAGAAGTAAAGGACATCACAAAGATAATTGCCTGAAATTTATGAATTATGTCACGTCAAAAGCACCGAATCCGATGAATACATGAGGTATTCGTTGGTGTAGAATCTTCCAAATTAGAGGGAATCGGTTGGAATAATGTTTATACTTACAAAAAATCATAAGTGCGCCAGCAAATCTATACTATAAATTATGTCGATTAGTAGGAGACCATGAGAAACATTGTAGAGCATATCAACTGCTACAAGAGAATTTAGTTGATACCTATTTAATGAAGAATGAAAAATATATATAGGCTGAGCGAGATCAAGCTAAATATCCACACGATCAAATCCAGAAAACGAGTACCCGCAATAAAAATACCCTGAACCCAGGGGGATGTGATTTTCAGAGGCCGAGGACGAGGATGATGATTTGGTCGAGAAAGAGGCCAAGTTATATGTTATAAATTCTATATCTAAGGATAAATAGCTATTAACACCTCAATAAAAAAAGTAGAGCCTCTCAAGGACATAAATACCAACTAATTTTATTTGTTTGGAATAGATAAATCTTGTGACCTAAAACATGGTTAAAAACCATGCCCGAATGACTTAATACCAAATAATTATTTTCATAAAATGCAAACCCAATATTTGATTTTTCTTATAGAAACATTATCATTTCTAAACCATATTTCAAAGATTTAATTGATTTTACAAATTTAATGATCTTTTTATTGATTTTATTGCAGGTAAATGATAGGTATACCTAGCAACTCACTGCATTTTTTGAAGGATTGACTCAAATTTAGGAATATTACAATGTTTTTGAGCATCAATCCAATCTATTTGAAAATCATATGGAAAGCAAAAATATTTCTTTTAATGCTATGGAACAACTGATTGACTAATAGGGACACATCAAGGATTGTCCTCCTAATATACCAAAGTTTGACAATATAAAGTTTAAAAGGATTAGGATTTCAACCGGGTCATGTGAGAATTCCTGCAAGGATGTGAAGGATATGATTGAAAGGGGACATAAAGTATGTGCCAGGGAATGGGGAAAAACTAATGATCTCCTTGAGGGTCTTCACTTTTGTTGGTTGGACAAGTTGGCTGATGCAACCCCTCCCAATTTGATGTTAGCTAATGTGGAACAACATTTCCACAATATTAAGTGCAAAATCAATCAGTTCAAACCAGTACAATTGCAAGATGTGAATGATTTTATAGAAACTCCTACTCTACAGAGTTTTCAAGTGAAGGAATTCCTTCAAGGTTGGAGCAGGATGACAAGAAAGGGAATTATTTTTTCATTGTTCAAAACTTAGCTACAACTCGAACATGCTAAATATAGTGATGTAGACGAATCATTAGATGTATTTTCTAGGTGGAAGACTTCTCTAGCTAGTTCTTAGCCCATGACTAGGAGTTTGGATCCCGATCTTGTTGGGATAATTTTTTATTTTTTAGAAATTTTAAAATTTCTCTTTAAAGGTATGGATAAATACTTACAAAATTTGGAGCACTTGATTCTGTACTTGGAGGTTATTGTAATGTCTTACAATTTATAATACAAGGAGTCTTATGCTGCAACACTTCTAGTATCATCATGTGTTGTTAAATGTATTTAATTCACACATTTATCTTTTCCTATTACTATAATCATTGTTGATTTGATAAAGTGTGTTTTCTTTGTAAAACAACATAACCAAACATTCGTGTACATCTTTGTAAAGTACATATCTAGAAACATGTTAAAAAGTAACAAATTCATTTACAATAATGTAGAATTAAATCACTTATAGCAAGGGGGGACTTCATATTCTTTATGGACATGCCATGAAAAATGTAACCAAATTTGACTAATATTCAAGTAGCCAAAACTAGTTTGTGAGACTAAAACACGAACTTGCATGTGGAGGGTAGGATAAGACATGGGGGAGTGATTAGAATTCAAGTTATATACTCAAAATAATGTATATAAACTACACATAATCAAAGAATAGTCTAGTAAAACGTAAAAGTAGACTAAGATATAAAATGTTGAACCTTCCGTGAGAAATATTTTAGGATTTTAAATATCATCAACAACTTTTACAACTTGACATGCATTCTCTTCACAATAAGAAACTTCCTGAGTAGTAGGATTTGCATATTTGAAATTCATATTCGACTCTTTGCAGTTAGTGTTCAAAATCTCTATGTTATAGATGGGCTATAGTGTGAAAGCATAAGAAAGAACTTTCTCTATAATATTTTATCGCAACTACTTAATACAAGGCCCCTTAATTGAAATACAAGTGATGGTCCACAAATTATTCCCTTGCTTCAATACTCATATCCTAGAAAATCCTCTTCCCGCATATCATGTTCCATTTCATATTTCTTATTTTTGATAACATAGTATATATATGTGTGTATTCAGTCATTCATTCAATCAAGAGTGCAAGTGATATGAAGCTAACCTCAAACTCTTTTGCAAGAACTTATCGTTACCTTTATCTTAAATGTGTATACAAATTTAGGAGACATTAAAATTCCGATTTCTGTTCATGAATCAAGGGATGGCATCTCAATGTTAAAATTATAGGTTTTGAGTCTTCACTATCAGGGTTTTTTATTTTCTTTTTCATGTTCAAAATATGTTGAAAAGTGTAACTTTCGAAGATATTTTCATTGTACTTTTACTATATTATTTGTATACCTCCTTCAGGGATGTTATTGATGCATTTTTCATGTAAAAGTTATTGAAAGAGTCAATATAAGCACTCATTGTAATTCGGTTCAATATAATGTGCTATTGTACTAATTTTATATCATTTTTTTTCATGTAGGATTCACTTCTCGTTTCTATATCGATTTGGAAATCCAATTGTCGAATATTAAGTAAGATGTCAAACATGGATGGTGGAAATATAAATAAATGTCAAGACAAAAGGATGTAATATCATATTTTCAAATGCCTCAATCCAACAATCCACACCCTATTCATGTTTCAATCTCTCTTGAGAAAGCTATCAGTGAGATGTATACCAACACTTTTGAGAATGCATCTACAACCCATATAATGGATGGTAGAATACATTCCTCTAGTGATCAAAGTGAGACAAATACATTTTCATCTTAAATTGGTAGTTCAAATGTTGAATATTTTTCCTGGTGTTTTCCTTGCAAGGTGACACAATGCATTCATAGAAAAGGAAAAAGGGTCAATGGGACATAGGGATAAAATTCAAATTTAATTGGGTCTCAAGATACCCATTTATTGAACCAACACCTCCAACAAATGAGAATGAGACTTGAAGAGAAGTTAAATGCATTTCATGTAGTTGGAAACTTGGCAAGGTAGTGAAATTGTAGATGAAGTTAGACACAATAGAAAAGAATGTTGGAAAGGTGTAAGATAAGAAAGATGCAAATGATGAGAATAAATATACTCCTAGATGGAAGTCTCTTAGCGAATTTCAAAATATTCAATTTGAAGAGGAATATAATAAATTCTTGATTAATAAGAGAAAACTGGAGGAAAATGAAGGAACCATCACATCTCAATTTGGAGAGATGATGGAAACACATTTGTTATCAAAGAGGATATAATTAAGCACTATATTTCACATCCTATCCAATGGTCATCCTATGACATATTATCCAAAAATGAAGAAATATCTATCTTTTATTCAAGTGCAAAATTTTCCATCTTCTCATTGGTCTTTATCGAGAGGCTGGGAATGGGGAAAATATCTAGCTCAAGTAGAAAAGGACGATATGAAACAGAAGATTACAAATGCTACATTTTTGTCATTGTATTTGGATGAAGTTATGACTATTGATAATACTTCATGGATTTGTATCAACATTTATATGGTCAATGACCATATCAGGATTTCCTATCTACATGAAATTCATCAAATGACCAAAAGTTATACAACAGAAAATATTTATGAACTTATTATTGATAGTTTGAAGGAAATTGGTGGTATGGATCATTCCATGATTGCAAAAAAGTTGGTATGTGTTGGAGAATATTGAACATTAGTAATACAAGGAAAAAGGAATGTCCTTTGTGTTAGACTGCAACTCTCGGCTTCACCGTATATGCTTAGTATTCATTATATGGCTCACAGGATGAGTCTTGCATTTAAAATAGTTAGAAAATTTTCATTGGTTTCAAAGGTTTAATATCTTGTATGTGAGGTTCATGCATACTTTTTTCGAAGTCCCAAATGATTTTTAGAGTTTAAATTTTTTCCTGATGGTTTTACAAAAGAAAAAAACTGTTAAATGGTGTTGATACCACATGGATATAACTTAAGAGACCAAATAAAATACTATTCAATGAATATGCATCCTTCGTATGGGTGATGTATGAACTCAACTTGAAAGTGAGAGGTCTCCCACAACCTCTTCCTTCCTCATACCCTATGGATATAGGAGTCATGTTCCTGAGGGATACCGTCGGCCTCTCAGACTTAACGGTGGAAAGAGCACGGGTGGGCCATGACTCCATTGTAGTTATTATATTTTGTAATGCAGCAGATAGGCTATGCACCCTTAGAGCTAAACGCAAACTTTTCTCACTTCTAGACAGGATATTCCTTGATGAGGACCTTACTAGACAATAGGTTACAGAATTCAAACAGTCCAGGGAATAGTTTGCAGTAGCAACAAAAGCAGGAAAATGGGCGGTAATTAGGAACCTTTGAGAAGTTATTCAAGACTACCTCCCCCCTGTATGGACATCTCAAATAGGAAGCTATAAATGATGGGGTCAACTGGAGAGACGGTAGGTAACAAGCCTCACTGTCCTCTGTTGGAATGGGAATGGGTCTTTTTGGTCATCTACAGGTCTTCTGTATGAAGCACTCACATCGGCTGATATCCTCCTCATGATCGAGACTTATGCGAGTCCTATACGGCCTCTCCCGGACATCACAGGCTACCACTGGTTCTCAGTCTGTATAAAGGAAACAAGGAACTCTGGTGGAGTCAGAGGATCAGGAGGAGCTGCTTTCCTAGTGAAAAATTCCCTCAGGAAGAGGGTCTACTTGATTCCCTCTAATGAGAATGCCATATTCATGTGGATCTAGGTCAAAACCAAGATTGTCCCCCCCGAGACACGTCTATTTCGTAGTTTATTACTTCCCACTGGCATCCTCTTCATTTTCCATTCACAACGGAATAAACAGGGACCCTTTTATGTATTTGTACACTGGCATCACCCAGTACTCTATTGACGGGGAGGTCATACTCATGGGGGATTTTAATTGCCGCACTAGAGACCTACAGGTCTCTATCCATGACCGTTTTGAATATGTGTTCTGCATTGCAGGACTCGATCTTGCAGTGGTAGGTCTCTACCAGACTTCAGAAGATGCCTTGGGCTCCACTATAGCATATGGAAAATATCTCCTGCAATTGGGGGAATCCCATGAGATGCTTATTATGAATGGCCTCCCCTTCTTTTCTAACTCTAATTTCTTCATGTTCCAACAACATGGAGGTGGGGCTGCTGTGGTGGACTATGCTCTATCCAGCCAAATCCTTCTCCCCTTCATCTGAGGACTCTCTATCTTCCCTATCCACCTAGATGACCACTCACTTCTCTCTCTCTCCCTCCAAGTTGACCCCCTCCTTCCAACCCATCCTCCCCTTCATACCACCTTTTTCTTCAATGAGGGTTACCCCAACATCTACCTTTCATATCTCTGCCATATCCTTCCTCCTGAAGTCCATTTCTCCTCTCTCAACTCAGCTTCTACCAAGCACCAATGGCTCTCATCCATGATTTGGGAAGTAGCACTTAATTCCTTCCCCCACTCCAATCATACCTCCTCAGCCACTCATAAAATGGGCTCCTGCCCCATGAACAACTGGTACAACGATGACTGCAAATTACTTCACCAAGAACTCTGTCATGCCTTCCTCCATTCCCACCCTACTTACCCCAACATACAAAAAGATTACCATTGTTTTCTCGATCGAAAGAAATGGAATTTTATCTACTAGAGGAGATGAGAACTCTAAGCCCTCCTTGCCCATTCCCCCAAACATTTTTGGTGTACAATCCTTTCCCGACACTTCCCTATGTCATCTTACCTTGACCCTGCTTCTATGTTTTCCCACACCTCCAACCTCTATGACATTCCATTCTAGGATGACATTCAGGTTGCTTCCCCACTCCTCCTACCACCTCTTCACTAACAATGATGTCACAGAAGCCATCTGAGTTATGAGCAGCAAAAAATCATTAGATGGGGAAGGATACCAAGCAGAGTTGTTCAAGCATTCTCTCTAAGTTCTAGTTAATTATTTGGTTGATCTATTTAACCACGTGGTGTGTGAAGGATTTCCACCGGTTTGGTCTCATCATATGATCCATCTAATTCACAATTCAAGAGCCACTTCTGAACCTAGAAACTACATAATGATCATGGCAGGCCACATGTTCTCAAAACTTTATGCTACCGTCCTCCACATGAAGCTTTCCAGGGAATTTGAACAGATAAATCTCATAGCTTGGGGTTAGGTAGGGTTCAGATTAGTGCATCAGACTATCGATCATATTTTTACTCTCTGATCCATGATTGAGGAGGTGCGTCACCATTCCTTGAAAGTCTGCCACTTCTTTGTAGACTTCTAGAAAGCATTCGACTCTGTTCCGAGAGAGGAATTATTGCAGCAACTCAGAGACATTGGCATCTTGACGATCCTATTGACAACCATTATGCATCTGTATGAGTCTATTCGGGGCCATATTTTCACAACATGAGGGTTATACAAGTTCATCCCCAACACCATTGGGGTGAAGAAAGGTTTCCCAATCTCCCCCACCTTGTTTGGAATCTACATTTATGAGTTGGAGACTTTCCTCCATAAACACACCTAGGAAATATATGGGTTCCTCCTCGACCAGGTCCTGATATCTATCCTACTTTTCATGGATGACATTGTACTCCTATCTTCCTCCATGAAAGGTATGCAGAGACAACTTGATGTCCTAGCCCTATTATGTGAACTTTGGAAGCTAACTATGAATTTGAGCAAAACAAAGTTCATGATATTCAATGGGACAAAAAAACCTCAGACCTTTGTTTCTTATTCAATGTGGAGCAAGTTGAGATCACCATTACTTATACATATTAAGGAGTGCAGTTTTCTGGGCCCCGCTTCAATCTACAATGAACCCTCTAGCCTTGAATCAACAAGGGGTACGGGTCTCTATCCCTCCTTGAGAGACAATTTTTTCGTCACCACTTCCAAGACATCTCATCCAACATGGACCTGCTAAATACTTTGATCCGTCCCACTGTTTTGTATGGTTCATAAATATGGGACCCCTCCCTACTCGAGTCATATTGGGCATTGGATGAAAGATTCCATATCCTTATTCTTTGACATATCATTAGATGCAAATAGACAGTACCACCACGCATCATCCTCGCTGAACTTGGAGCCTAGCCCTTCCACCTCGAGACAGATTTCAGAGTGGTCTCCTTTCGACATCGAATCCGAGGGTTAGCTGACTCATCAAAAGGTCAGGATAGGTACCCTTATCTAGCTTACTTCTGTACACAGACTATTGCACATACTACCCTCCCAGGCAGGGTGAAGTGTTGGCTCACAGGGGTCTCAAGCCTCTTTGCTTCAGTGGGTATCCATTTAGATCGTATTCCACCATTCCAATGCTCTCTATATGCCTTGGGTCACCTTCTACTTATCCAACAAGAGTTGAATAAGATCATTAGAGAGGATATTTATAAGAATTTTGTCCAGGTCACTTGGATCAATAATCCGGGAGGAATGCACCCAAAGACGACCTTTTATGCCGAACATTTCTTGGATATCGGAGATGGGCTCATGGTTCGGCCCTACTATATGTCTCATCACTGGATTCATGCCCCTCGAATCCCTCTCGGGAATTTTAGAGTAGGATCACATAGAATTTGGGTAGATTCATACCACCGGATCGACAGATCAAATAGGATCCACCAACTGTGTCATCTAGAGGAAGTGGAAACTGAGTCACATTTTATCTTTAGATGCCGTGTCTACTATGAGATCAGAGGACGCTTCTATTTCCTGTTCATAGGGCCCCAAAATCTAGTCACTTTCTTTAGTTACAATGATAAAAAATGTCTCGCGCTTTATATTCAAGAGGCTATCAGGTTTCGAGCGCAGATCCTCGAGCCTCCCACTAGACCAGACACCTCAGATCATATCACTACGTTCTTTGGCATGCTATTGTCTTCTAGAGGAAGCAAGAGATATACTGACCTTGATATCGACCCAACTCCTAGATCAGTAAGGGTTGATGTTTATCAACCCACGATATCTCAGCAGCAACTTCGTACCATACCTCCCTCCAAGAAGCGATCAGGACCTTCTAGACCCCACCAACATCACTCTAGAGGGCATCCCGCGCCTATCGACCTTGGCTCGGGACAACAAACACTTTATAGTTCTTTTAGTTTTCCTCATTCAACCTCAGATGTTAGGAGTAATGGACGTTCCTCGGTCTTCTCAGTTCCTGGATCTTGTCCACCTAATCTCCTTCCCCTCTTTGCAGGGTTACATGATTGGAACTGGAGCAAGAGCTCTTCCATGCTTCAGCCTATCTCACTTTGTATATCTTTGCTTCTTTCTATTTCATTGCTTATATTGTATTTCCTTTAAGGGATATTATTTGATCCTCCCACATGCATAAAATATCATCGTAACCGACAGTCCCATTGACCTAATTCGTGGTAATTAGTGGAAATTAATAAAATTATCTTATCTTATCTAATATCAAGAGTAGAGAAAGCTCAAACTCCTCTCTTTCTACTAATTGATATAGAGACATTATTAACATTGGTTGGAATTCTTCCTATTCTTCATGAAATTAATAACCTCATGACGATGGCTCACAGTCGCATGATGTATATTGTTGAATACATAAGAGAGAAAATTAACATGCCTTGCATTGAATAATTTTTATATTAAGGTAGGTTCTTTTACAGGTATAACATTTACAAATTGGAGTAAGATAACCAATATAGAAAATGATGATTTTTTTTTTAAAGTTTGATGAAAAAGGGATGCTATGTATGGTAGTTTATGGGAATATGGTTCCCTTTTATTATAATGATAAGATAGGAATATACACCAAACAGTGGCCCATGTCAAGAGAACGATTTCACGATGTTGTAATTTCAATGAGACACAATTTGATAGAATTGCAAAATCATTATCATTAGAGATAAGAGAATGGTTTCCTCGAGCTAAATTGTTGGAGGCCATGTCTATCGTATAACCTAAATATTGGAACCATAGACAATGTTCACATACTTTAAAGGTTGACTTTATAGATAAATGTAAGATTTTGCAAAGCCATTTTTGTCGAGAGGCTAATATACAAGGACAACATATTCAAGGTATTTTAGATCGAGAAAAAATGATAGATCAAGCTGAATATTTTTCTACAAGAATGTGAGAGAAATTTTCTTTGTTTGATAATGAACTAGAATATGGTGCAATTACAAGATTATGGACTAAGCTCAGTGATAGCGAAATCCTATGACAAACAATGTTAGGATATTTCAAATTAGTGGATTTATGTCAAACCATGATTTTGGGATTAGTGGAGGATAAGAAAATGTTTAGTGGACTGTTATTCTTGAATTCAAATTTGAGGAACAATATTGATAAAAATGTGGATATATGCTTAAGATTATATGTAACAAAATATCAGGTTGAAAATTTTCCATATGAAAGAGAATTAGCTCTTTGGCGATCAGATCGTGAAAGAAGAGGAGAAAACAATATAACAAATTTCTCTAATGAAATTGATATGGAAGATAATGTTTTGGATGATCATAAGGACGGTTCATGTAGAAAAGTTCATGTTTAGAATGTCGAAAATGAGGACCAGAGCCAAAATGTGAATTGGAAAATGGATTTCACATAAGATTGTATATTATCTAATACACATGAGGGACTCTTAAGTCTTATTTTGGTCTAGTGTTCCACGTACCGTTGCAAGTTATTGGTGATCACTATTTGTGAATTTGAGGTTACGTTTCAGGTAAAAATAGATTATACATTGTAATTTTTGGTTGTAACTGTTATCTCCTAAATAAATTAGGCTTCACTATGTCAAAATCAGAAAATATATTTTTGCATAGTGATGAAGATTTCAGGGCACATTATGAAATATTTGTGTGTGATTAACAAAATTGCAGTGCCTTGTATTCTATTTTTTCACAAAAAATCAAAATTTTGGCTTTTCGATGGCTTAGGAGGACTTTTCAACAGTTCATTAGCCATCTAAAAGCCCTACTTTCGACAGCTAAAGGATTTAACTTAGGGCTACATTAACCACCGAAAGTCTGTTGACTCTGTTTTTAATAAAATTTTGAAAAAGGAGCTTTTGGTGGCTTAGGAGAACTTTCCAATAGTTCATTAGCGATCGAAAATCCCAGCTTTCAGTAGCTAAAAAAGCGGATCCAAGACTTCCTAAACCACCAAAACTCCAAAATGGAAAACGATTAGTGTCGTCATCAATATCAACCACCATCAACATAAAGAGCACCTCTGGCAATATCTTAGCCACCGAAAAGACTGAAACTATATAAGAAATCATGAGTTGGCATAGAAGTGGTCGTTATGAAACCAAAATGATTGTCGAAAGACCTGAAACACTCGCGGACCTCCATCTGTCCCATGACACCAATATAACCACTACTAAACATCAAGTCCTAGTTATGATGATTACTGCACTAGCCATCTCGAGGCTCCCACAAGAGTTTACAGTTACCCTACTCAAGTACCAATCACTGCTCAGCTCCTAAAAATAAGCACCCTCTCCTTAGTCAATTCCCCATTGTCCTGCATGCATCCGCATTGAACTAAGCTCTCCCTAAAACCAACACGGTCATCTCCTTCATGAGGGTTCAAATTTTGATTTTGCACGTAAAAGAAGAGCAGTCCAGAGATGAAGAAAGGAGGAGGACCTTCCCTCAAATAGGAATTAGGTGACATTAGCCATCTTGAGTCACATCCAGAAGTATTCCAATCCTTCAAATATGTAGGATGTTACAAGTTCTGTGAAAAATTCCAGGGTTCCCACCAGCAAGTGGTAGAATACTTTGCTCTTTCTTTTGATGGTTCGAAATCATTGATAGGCAAAGAAGAGTTCCAGGTTGATGAGGCCCTAATAGAAGAAGTATCAAAACTCCCAAGGACTGGGGAGAAATGGTTCAAAACCACCATTACAAAGGATGTGGAATTCAGGTCTTACTTAAAGCCTGAACACAAGAATTAAGAATGGAAGAAAATCATCCCATCAACCTAGCTTGAGGAGAAGTGGCAATAGTTGTTGAAAGCAATAATGGTTTATATAACCTGTGAAGGTAGGTATAATAGGGTGATGAAATACCACTTCAAATTGAAGAATCATTTTAAATGAAGAATCCCTTTAAACTTGCCTTGCTACCTCCACAAGATCCTGACCAAGATGGCCCACCAGGTTAAGGCCCAACCCACCAAAATTGCAGGAAGGCTATCCCACCATGGGTTGATAAAGCTCATTGTCCAAGAACTGCTACAAAGAAGAAACATTGCATGGGCATACTTCTTATTTTGGAATGAGTTTGAAACAGGCTTACAGCCAGAACATAAAGGAAAGTCCCCTTCAAAGAATTCCACCACTCCCATGAGTGGCAAGAGGAAGAGGAGAGCCATCTCACCAGTGATAGTGGATCATCCCTCTCCAACTATTAAGACCAACAAAGACAATAGAAATATGGATTTCAGTGGGAAGGTAGAAGGAATTTTAGCTCTAGATAGAAACATACTCAACTTGCCTTACTCATACTCTAAGGATCAAGAGGAACAGGAGGATAACCTAGAAGAACAATCTCAAGAAAGGCTAGAGGAGTTTCAATCACCCACACCAAAAGAAGACCAGGGTGAACCAGTGGAGGAAAATTCCTCTTGAAAACCTAGGGCCCAGAGAATCAACCAGATATTAGGGAAAATACATGAACTAGAGGTCTTAGATAGGGAGATCAAAAGAACCAATCCAACTTTCACCAAAAGAAATACTCAATTGTGTAATTATCTCCTAAAAATGAGAGGGATGTATGTTCTACTGAAAAGAAGAAATCCGAGATTAATGAAGGATAACTCCAGGCTCTATAGGATGGTCAGAATGTTGAGGTTGTAGAAGAAGGATCCAAACCCTAAAACACACCTTTCACTAGAAACCCTAGCAGAGGTAGCTATTATCCTTTAGGACTCGGAGGTAGCCCATGATGTTTCCGATATTCCAAATGTTATGCAGGTTGAAGAAATACCAGAAGGTTAGGAGTAAAGTTGTAAAAGGTTGATTAAAGACTAATTAAATTTTGCTGAAAGTAGGGATTTTTAGTGGCTTAGGAGAATGCAGTAGTTGTTCATTAGCCACCGAAAGTAGAGCTTTCGGCAGCTTACAGACCCAGGATTCTGTAGCCTTAACCACGGAAAGCACAAAAAGGTATAGAAAGACATATTTTCCACGCAGAACCTATTTTTATGGATACAAACACCTCAAGGGTAAATTATGAAGCTGAAAAGTGATTAAAGGCACCGGTGGAAGGGGTCTGTTGCAGTTTTGAGGGTACCATCAAGGTGAAATGTGTCACAAACCCTACTTTCTTTTGACAAACCGTGACTTATCTGCAAGATAACAGGTCATAGCTCTACTTCAGTGATCACTACAGTTATCAAAGAGTTCAAAAATTGAACAAGTGTGATAGTTAGATAGGTTAGCACTTAAATTAGGGTTTTTAACCTAATTTTGCAAAAACTGTTATTTTATTTATTTTTAGTAAATCAGATCCAACTTTTTAGGATCTAAAATAAATTTTGTAAAGGCTATAAATCCTAAGACTTATGTTCAAGCAAAGGTTCAAATTTAGAGACTTTTAGACCCTTATTTTTATCAAGCTTCTCATGTTCTTCATCATTTAATATAAGCTATTTTCCCATTATATGTTCAGGTTCCATCTCTTTTCCGTTCTGTACTTGTGTTTGAATGTCTGATTCAATTTTATTCTTTTTATCTAATGCCAGATAGTTGTCATGCTATCTATGTGTTGATGAGTTGAATTACAAGTATTTTTCCTTGTTATGATTAGCCATTCGTATGTGATTCCTTTATATATGAATCTGTCAGCATAGTAAGTTCTCCATTTAGTCGCCTTATTATCAACCCTATGAACATTGGTGGTTAGAAGCCTTATCTTTTGAGTGAGTTTTATGCGTGTCTTGAGTGTATGAGGTCCTTTAGGTCATCTAACCTGATCCATTTAGAAAACCATTACAGATATTGAACTTACCGGGAATCCTTGAGCTGCAACCTATAGGAGTTTCCTAGAGTGCTAACAAATTGGATCTATTGCTAGGGAGAGGAGATTGAAGCTCAGATTCCTTGGAAGACGACATAGATCCTACTTTGATGATAGACAAAATTTGGACACTATTCTGGTTGTAATAATCTATCTGGGGACTCCATTGGAATAAGGTGGTGTTGAGGCCTGTAAATTCGCAGGCGGCAATAGTAAGGCATTCTCCCCAATCAGCGTTCCCAACTAGCCCGCTGACTGTTTGGTATAGGGAATCCGTCCGGTTTGCGGTCCGGCTACCGTAGGTCAAAGTAACAAACAAAGGCTTTACCGGTTGCGGCCCGGCCCACCGAGTTTTTGTATTTTGACTTAAATGAATGATATGCACGTGCCTAACTAAATACAGGCTGGTCTAAGTGCAGGGAGCGGTCACAAAGTGATGCGCAGGTTCTTACCTCTCGTCTTGCTCACAAGCATTAAACTGGATACATAAGAAATAAGCTAACTATCTACACTATCCCTAGGGAGCATGTTTATCATTTTGACTGAGCAATATATTATCACATACGGTAAGAAAAATCACAGATAGCTGATACTTCTCCTACAACACATGAATGCTTACAGATATTCAAATAACCAGGTAGCCGATCATTCTATAATAACATTTATTGCTCTTAGTGAAAATGTATCCAAAAAAAACTACTCAAGAACATTTAACAAGAACTTAGGTTCAAAACATCAAATATTCTTACAGCAAATGAAATACAGCTGAAAACGAAATAGTTCCTCTTCAACATTATTCATTGAATTGCATTGGTACATTCCACTTCTTTACTCTTTCCAGCAGACAAAATTGCAGTTCACTTAGCAAAACGAAGTAGTTCCTCTTACAAGCCAACAATTACAAAATTTTCTAAGGGAAAAAGCCCTCTTTTCTCAGGCTTCCCGTTATTTAAACTACAAATCCTGTCTCCTGGGCTTCCCTGAGCGTGTGACCTTTCAGCGTTACTCCACGATTCAGTTGCTTTTCTGGTCGTTTTGCTTTCCCCATCATTTCCATAGGCGTTTATTTTCTGACAGTAACTGCTAAAAATGCCCCATCGGTTCCTTTGTCATTCATTTATGTTGTCCTTTTCTGTGCGATGCTTTGCTTCAGCGATTCATGGGATGATCTCTGCATACGAACTTGGTGCATTATCCACTAAATTAAGACATTACGCATCAATAATTTTTTAAATTATAATAATAAATACACAACGAGATAGCCTGGTTCATTCGGGTGGGGAAATGCGTAGGCTCGAGATGGCAACAAATAAGTAATCGGCAGTCGGGTGATACACGGATCGGATGGGACAAGGCTTCTGCACCGGATGGGAGAAGGCTCCAGGAGCCGCAACGGCGGAGGAGCACAAGAAGAGGGTGAGTGAAAACATGGGCGTCATAGGCAATCGGGCGGTGGAGAGAAGTGGATCGGAAGATAGAAATCTCTATCACCCGCAACGGCGGACGGGACGCAGGTCAGAGACAGGCGACGAGGGAGAAAAAAAGTTCAGGTGAGGGATCGCTGGTCAGACGTCGGATGAAACTTGTGTCAGCAGCCGACTTCATCTCCCCAGCCGCAACGTCGGGTAAGTAGAAACTCAGGAAAAGCGATTCGGAACAATGGATCGGGCGTTGTATGAAAACGCAATTGGGTGGAGATTTTGATCCATAATCCACAACGGCGGATGAGTGAGAGCTTAGCCTCTTCCGAAAGAGGCCCGATCCGAAGGAGAAAAACCAACAGCGCTAAGGCTCAAATATGGTCAAAAAACCAAAATCTCGCTAAGGCAAACTTTCACACTCTAGGGGCATTAAAAACAGACCACACGACTCATATCGAACTGAACGAAGCAAGCAAACAAGATGGGTGTTCAACTTCAAACGCAAAGATATGCTCAAAGACGCCAAGCTTTCAACAGTCGATCCAAGCAAATAATGATAAGGAGGGGTCCCAGAGTTTAAGTGAAAAACTAAAATCGGGGAAAAGGTTGTGGCAGCAACAACTGGCGATTTCCTGGTGAACCTAGATCTCTGGGTCGTTTCTTCCTTGAAAATCAGACTGTCCTACAACAAATGTATCCATTGAACTCTTCCAGCTATACAGATTTCTCAATAACAGAAGTGTGTACCTTGATCATTGATATCAGTCCAATTTGGGCGATGAAAGTCAAGATTCTAGAGTCCGGATAACTCTGCTGAGGCCAAAATATGAGTTCATTATTAATTTATTTCTTCAGGTAGCTGGTAACATTGGACACCACAGGATTGTAGCAGGTGATGAACAGAAATGTTCATTTGTTCCTCATCCCCATGCCGTCTTAGCAACTTTTGTGCTTTTCAGATTTTGTCCTCTTTTAATGAGAGTCTTCATGCATGCCTTTCTTACTGAATTTTCATTCAGGATCCTCTATCCCATAGTTCCCTTTTGTGTGAGTGATGTGCTTAAAGTTTCAGCTCATGGACGGAGAGGATCATTGGCAAATTAGTACTTTATGATCTAGATTTAGCTTTGGAGCATGATGCTTTTATAGGAATTCTGACTCTTATCCGCCTTCTGGCATTTATTTCCTGGCATGGGATCATTTAGATTTAACACCTTGTTCATCTTGCTCTTCTCCATGGGTCCCCTATCATCGCCCCTTAGATTCTAAGTGTGAAGTGCGCGGAGCCTCAGCATAGTATTCTAGACTTTTGAATCTGATTGACCTTACAAGAGGTTAAGCAGGACCTCAATGCACACAAAGATTTTGAGAAACTATTTGGTGGAAGAAATTCACATGGAAAACCACAGTCTAACTATTCAACAAATGTTTACCATTTCCAGAAATGTGAAGTTCCCCGCATAACCACGAGTTAACCACCTTTATTGAAAACAAAAACTCACTTAAAACAAATGAAAGCATAACTCAACACAGTTTATTTATGTACAAGTCAGAAAGATCAAAAACTACTTAAGAAAAATAAGGTTTGAGAACCATCCCATTAACCGCCAGGTTCTCCTCCCATCCCTGTAAATCCTGTAACATATAGGTAGCAGGGCCAAGTTTAGCGGTGATTTGAAATGGACCTACCCATAACTGTTGGAACTTAGTGTGCTTCTCTTTGTCATCATGGGGATGATCCCATTTTAGGACAAGGTCTCCTACTTCCAAGTCCTTCTTCCCGGCTTTGTGCTTGTCAAACCATCTTTTCACTACCTCCTGCTGCTGTTGGAAACGCTCTCTAGCTTTGGATCTGGCCTCCTCTGCTTTCAGAAGATTGTATATTCTTACTTGGAGAACTTCATCATCCAATCCCCTAGACTCTTGAGCTAATATGGAAGATGGGAGCAGGATGTTGGGGGGAAGGATGGATTCCTTTCCGTATACGAGGGTATAGGGTGACACTCCTACGACAGACTTGGGAGTGACTCTGTCATCCCACAGGGCATTGGGTAAGGCTGAGTGCCAACTTCATTGGTTTTCTATGAAGGTCTTCTTTAGGATTCTAATGAGGTTTTTATTGGAGGATTCCGCTAGGCCATTCCCTTGTGGATAATAGTTAGCAGAGTAATGCAATTTTATTCCCTTTTCATGAGCAAAAGCAGTCACTTTAATTGATGAAAAATATTTAGCATTATCAAAAACTAACGAAACTGGAACTCCAAACCTGGTCATGATATGATCTTGCAAGAAGCTGATGACTTCGTCTTCGTTGATCTTGCGCAATGGGATAGCTTCGACCCAGTGAGTGAAATAATCAGTTGCAGTAAGAATATACTTATGCAGCAGGGAGGAATTTGGCTTTATTTCTCCAATGACGTCTATTCCCCATTTCTTGAAAGGCTCAGTGATCATTACAGGTTTTAGAGGTGCTGCTGCTCTGGTTTGTCTTCCACCACATCTTTGGCAAGTATCGCATTTTCTGACATGTGCATGTGCATCCCTAAAGAGTGTTGGCCAATAGTAACCGGCCCTAAGGATTTTGTGGGATGTAGTGTCTCCTGAATAATGTCCACCGGCTGGTCCATCATGTAATTCAGACATTACTTTCTCAGCATCTGCTCTTTACAGGCATCTTAGAAGGACTCCATCATAGTTTCTTCTGAATAATATGCCTTCTACGAGTTGGTAGGAAGCTGAATTTAGACACAAAGCTCTTCTTTGTTTGGAACTCCAATGTTCAGGCAACACCCCTGACTACAGGTAATGTACAAGGTCTCTATACCAAGATTCAGGAGCTGTGAATAAAGGACAAACATCCATTACATGCAATTAAGCTTCATTATCCCATGCTTGTTCTTCACTATTACTGCTTCCAGTCATTAGCTTGCATAGCCCCTGACCTTTCACTATAGTGGCGGGTTTGAATTCCAAATCGTATTCTTGAAGGGCTGTTACCCAGTTGCCCCTTCTTTCTCCCAATTCCTTTTGAATGAGAAGGGATCTTACGGCTGGGTAAGGGACTATTACCTTGGTTCGATTTTTTAGTATATAAGGTCTGAATTGCTTGACTGCTTTAAATACTGCGTATGCCTATTTGTCAATGGCTGGGTAGTTTAATTCAGCCCCTTGTAGCCCAGTGCTCATAAAAGAGATTGGAAATTCGTCACCTCCCTCTTCCTTTTGCGTGAGTACAGCCGCTAGTGAATCATCGGACACGAATGTATACATAATAAAGTCTTTGTCAAAGTATGGAATTTTAAGAGAGGGTGCATGTGCAACAGCGGTCTTGATTTTCCTGAAAGCATCCTTTTCCGTCTCAGTCCACTTAAACTATGTGTTTTGTTTGACCATCTGTTGCAATGGTTTAACAGTCTGGGCGAAATCAGGCACAAATATTCTTACGAAGTTTATTGTTCCCATGAAGGATTGCATTCCCTTCTTATTATGAGGCATGGGAATTTGTTCAATGGCCTTAATCCTTTCTGGGTCTATAGAGATACCTTTCCTTGAAACTACATGCCCCAGTAACTTTCCTTCTGTGACAGCGAACACGCACTTTTTTGGATTGAGGGAAATACCATATTTTCTGTAGCGTTCAAATATTTTCTCTAAGTGGAACGCGTGCTCCCCTCTTTTCTTCGAAAAAATCATTATTTCATCAAGGTAGACCACCACAATTCGCCCAATTAGTCCACGAAAAGCTATGACCATAGCTCTCTGAAATGTCGCGCCCGCATTAATCAGTCCAAAGGGCATTCTTCTATATGCGAATGTTCCCCATTTAGTTCTGAATGTCGTCTTCAATCTATCTTCCTCGGCTACCAACACTTGATTGTAGCCAGAGAAGCCATCCAACAATGAAAACATCTCAGAGCCGGAAACCATTTGTAGCAATTGCTCCATGGGAGGTACCGGGTAGTTGTCTTTGTTTGAGGCGCGATTTAGATTCCTGAAATCTACGCATATCCTGATCTCTCCCAATTTTTTCCTGACAGGTACCAGGTTTGACACCCATTCAGAATGCCTGACTTTAAAGATAATCTGAGCGTCCAGCAGTTTCTTCACCTCGCTTTGAATTAGTGGTTCCAGCTTTGGGTGCATCTTCCTTAATGGCTGTTGTTATGGTTTGCCTCCTGCTTTTATAGGAATGATATGTTTAATGATATTAGTGTCATAAGTTTTTAAATATACATACGTCCATGCAAAGACATCTTTGTACTATTTAAACAAACTGAGGAACTTGTCTCTTTCTGCTGGTGAGCAGCACTTGCCAAGGTTCATGAACTTGGGCTCCGTTTCAGCCCCTAAGTTTATTAACTCGAACTGTAAAGTTGAGGTGTGTGTCTTCATGTTAGCTGGTCTCCTAAATTTCTCATTCAAGTCAAACATTTTCTCCAGCGTCCTGACTCCTTTGGGAATGAAATTATTATATTTCATTTCATCCTGATGTTCCTCATCATCTATGATAGCTCCTTTAAAAGTCTCATCATTTGTCAAGCATTTGATTATCTGCTGATCATCGTCAAATACTCGCAGGTTGGTGATCATGTCCGGCACGGAAGGCCTGAAAAGTAATTCAATAGAGCATTTATTATTAGTGGGAACCAGCCTGGCAGCTAATGTGGCTAAAAGATCAGCAGCTACATTTTTTATTCTTGGAATTGAAACAATGTTAAATGCATGAAAACATTTAAGCAATTCCCATACCTCATTTTGGTAAGCTTTCAAATGAGGGGAAACACAGTGTATTTGATTTTTTATTTGTTTCACAACTATTTCTGAGTCCCCAAAAAATTTTAAATTACAAACCTGTAGCTCAATGGCCTTCTTGAGTCCCTGCAGCAGTGCTTCGTACTCAGCTGTATTGTTAGTACATTCAAACTCTAATCTACAGGACATGAAGTATTTATTTTTTTGTGGATCAATAAGGACGTAGCCGGCCCCTGATCCTTCTAATGTTTTTGAGCCGTCAAAATATAAAGTCCAACAAACATTGTCTACTGAAAATGAATCTACTCCTACAGCTAAATCTACTATTTTACAGTCAAGCTCATCAGCCTGAGAAAAACGAAGGAGATCAGTCTAGGTGTTAGAGGTGCTGCTAGCCTCTTCCGCTTGATAATTCCCTGGTTCTAGTTCAAGAAAGTAGTTTCCCAATACAGATTCAACTGGTACATTCTTCCCATCCAATTGAGTGACATTGTACTTCATATGAGGCTCTCTCAAAACCTTGATCTGATTAGGACTCCCTTTGTATGGCAACCAAAGATGTGACCAATCTGTGGCGAAATACCCATTTAATTTGGCTGACCAATCTCTGCTCAAGACCAAGCCGTAAGCATCTGGTATGTCAGCCACTACAATGTTGATGACTTGGCACACTCTATCATCGGATGCCAGGTGGATTAGCACGTCTTCCATCTCACCAACTACCTTGACGTCTGTCCTATCCAACTGCACCACTTTCCACGTGGTTGGCTTGGGCTGCCCATTTATTTTCTTACAAACTGATATGGGCATGACATTAATTGACCTTCCTGAGTCCGCTAGACAATTATGCACGTTATGATTAAAAATTTCAAATGTCAAGAGGAAAGGTGGGTGTTTAGTTTTTGACTTACCTCCACTACTAGCTTCCCCAATTTATTCTTCTTGCTGCGGCTGATTGTCAGTGGGCAGCTTTTCTTCTACTGTTTCTAGTGCTTTCAATAATCTTTCTTTCTGTTGAGGTATTTTGCACATTTCAAAGAGCGGGACGTTTTCCTTTATCTTCTTTAAATATTCAACAACGTCATATTCGATTAGTTTTTTAATGGGCTGAGGTTTATTAGCGCTTACATTGTCTTCGTTTAGCTTAGGTGGCATTTTGTTTTGCTTCGGATCCTGGCTAGTAATGGTAAACTTAGGAATCTGATCGACCAATGCTTTGTCTTGAAATTTCTTTTTTATGTTTCTTTGCAACCTTCGAATCTTTGGGAGCAAAAGACTGTCATCACTAACCGCCCCTTTGCTCCTATTTGTTACATTAGTCTCCCTAATATCTTTGCGTCCCTGTGTATTTTCTTCCTCTGCGTCGAGTACGGAGACAGAACACCATAATGCCATAGTCTCCTCCTCCTGATCTTTCGTGGAAGTGGATGCGGCATTTTCTTTCCTCTCATCATCATCTTCCTCTGCCAACCTCGAATCCAACATTTGATTCATGACCAACGTCATAGAATTTATCCATTGTGGACAGTTCTTTTCGGAATGAGGCTGTTGATGAAAAGTACAGAAATTTTCCATCCCTATTTCTGTCAGATTCATGGACGCAGTTTTCTGAGGAGGAGTTTGTGTCTGGTTGCTATCCTCCCTTTTCTTATAATATGGCCTGAAAAACTTTTGTGCTTCTTTTTCCTTCTCCAAGTCTATGACCTTATTGGACAGCTTTTGCATCATTTTAGCCATACTTTCATAGTCTGGCGTCTTTTCTTCTTTCGGCTTGGTGAACAGCAAGGTTTTTCTTCCCGCACCTCTCTCTCCTGATTGCTCCGGATAGTCCTCCACACTTTCTCTCTCTGCTTCCACCACTTCTACCTCTTCATAGGTCTCTGTCAATGTAGGCTTGGCTCTGCCTTTTGCAAACATGGCTAAATCAGGACCCAAAGCTGAAGTATAGTATTCGATCAGTACTTTGTCTGAAGGCTTATCCGTTTCAGAGAAATTTCTTAGATATGCTAAAAACCTTTGTGTGAAGCTGTGTACTTTTTCTTTTTTCTCTTTCTTCAACGCACACAGTCCTTTCATGAGGGCAGCGTGAGTCTTTTGGACGGCATACTTACTTCTGAACATTCTCTCGAAAGTATCCCAGTCTGGGATAGAATTAGCGGGCAATCCAAAATACCACGAAGCCGCGGCTCCTTTAAGGGTGTGTGGGAAAAGTCTACAAACCACATATTCATGCTCCCCTGCCCTTAATCCTTCTACAGCCAAATAAAAGCTCTGCAAGTGGTCTTCTACCAAATATATTCTCATTAGGATCAAACTTAGTCAATAACTTTTCGAAGGCTTGAGGTAGGTCGTGCAAAGGTGGGGTCAAATTTAGGGGTGATCTGGCTTTCCATGCAGGCGGTGGAGGATTAGGTGGGGGTTAATTGGCGTTAACACCGGCCATGAGTCGGGGTGGAGAATGCGGAGGTGAAACAATAGGGGTAGGAGGATGTGAGCCAACAGGTGTGTGAACAGGAGAGCTATAAGGAGTGTCTGGGCCTACTTGGTTCAAAGGCAATTCAATCTCTTGTAAGGCAGTCTCCACAAGCTCTTGCCAGTCTCCAACCAACACCGAATCTTCTATTATAGGACGGTCTTTCTTCTTGTACTCTCTTCTAGGCAACTCGGGGATAATTGGAAATCCTCCAATCTTCTTTACATAAGCACGGGTATGTCTTCTTAGATCATTTACAATTTCATTGCGAACAGGATATAGATGTTCTCTGTTTTCTTCTTCTGGAATTGGATTCAGTGGTCCACTACTTTCAGAACTGTAACCAGCGGAATAATCTCTGTAAAACAGGTTTCCTCGGCCAGCCATGCACTGGAGGCCCTCCTTCTAGCTCCAAAATGGTTGAGGCCTGTAAATTCACAGGTGGCAACAGTAAGGGATTCTCCCCAATCAGCTTTCCCAACTAGCCCGCTGACTGTTTGGTATAGGGAATCCGTCCGGTTTGCGGTCCGACTACCGTAGGTGAAAGTAACAAACAAAGGCTTTACCGTTTGCGGCCCGGCCCACCGAGTTTTTGTATTTTGACTTAAATGAATGATATGCACGTGCCTAACTAAATGCAGGCTGGTCTAAGTGCAGGGAGCGGTCACAAAGTGATGCGCAGGTTCTTACCTCTCATCTTGCTCACAAGCATTAAACCGGATATATAAGAAATAAGCTAACTATCTACACTATCCCTGGGGAGCATGTTTATCATTTTGACTGAGCAATATATTATCACATACGGTAAGAAAAATAACAGATAGCTGATACTTCTCCTACAGCACATGAATGCTTACAAATATTCAAATAACCAGGTAGCCGATCATTCTATAATAACGTTTATTGCTCTTAGTGAAAATGTATCCAAAAAAAACTACTGAAGAACATTTAACAAGAACTTAGGTTCAAAACATCAAATATTCTTACAGAAAATGAAATACAGCTGAAAACGAAATAGTTCTTCTTCAACATTATTCATTGAATTGCATTGGTATATTCCACTTCTTTACTCTTTCCAGCAGACAAAATTGTAGTTCACTTAGCAAAACGAAGTAGTTCCTCTTACAAGCCAACAATTACAAAATTTTCTAAGGGAAAAAGCCCTCTTTTCTTAGGCTTCCCGTTATTTAAACTACAAATCCTGTCTCCTGGGCTGCCCTCAGCGTGTGACCTTTTAGCGTTCCTCCATGATTTAGTTGCTTTTCTGGTCGTTTCGCTTTCCCCATCATTTCCATAGGCGTTTATTTTCTGACAGTAACTGCTAAAAATGCCCCATCGGTGCCTCTGTCATTCTTTTATGTTGTCCTTTTCTATGCGATGCTTTGCTTCAGCGATTCATGGGATGATCTCTGCATACAAACTTGGTGCATTATCCACTAAATTAAGACATTATGCATCAATAATTTTTTAAATTATAATAATAAATCCACAACGAGCTAGCCTGGTTCATCCGGGTGGGGAAATGCGTAGGCTCGGGACGGCAACAAATAGGTAATCGGCAATCGGGTGATACATGGATCGGATGGGACAAGGCTTCTGCACCGGATGGGATAAGGCTCCAGGAGCCGCAACGGTGGAGGAGCACAAGAAGAGGGTGAGTGAAAACATGGGCGTCATAGGAAATCGGGCGGCGGAGAGAAGTGGATCGGAAGATAGAAAGATCTATCACCCGCAACGGTGGATGGGACGCAGGTCAGAGACAGACGACGAGGGAGAAGAAAAGTTCAGGTGAGGGATGGCTGGTCGGACATCGGATGAAACTCGTGTCAGCAGCCGACTTCATCTCCCCAGCCGCAACGTCGGGTAAGTAGAAACTCAGGAAAAGCGATTCGGAACAATGGATCGGGCGTCGGATGAAAACGCAATCGGGTAGAGAGTTTGATCCATGATCTGCAACGGCGGATGAGTGAGAGCTCAGCCTCTTCCGAAAGAGGCCCGACCTGAAGGAGAAAAACCAACAGCGCTAAGGCTCAAATATGGTCAAAAAACCAAAATCTCGCTAAGGCAAACTTTCACACTCTAGGGGCATTAAAAATATACCACACGACTCATATCGAACTGAACGAAGCAAGAAAACAAGACGGGCGTTCATCTTCAAATGCAAAGATATGCTCAAAGACGCCAAGCTTTCAACAGTCGATCCAAGTAAATAATGATAAGGAGGGGTCCCAGAGTTTAAGTGAAAAACTAAAATTGGGGAAAAGGTTGCGGCAGCAACAGGTGGTTTCACAAAGACCAAGTACCAGAGAAAACCCTCAAGGGCCAGCAGTAACACCTATTTTAGATCCAGAAGAGATTCTAAGAAGAGCTAGGGCTTCACTAAGACAGACCTCCAGAGCTGCAAGGGGAGCTACATTAGGTATTTCAAGCGATATTTCTATTGTTATATAAAATAGACCTCCATTTCAATCTTCTTTTCCTGAAACATCTAATTCTCAGGAATTTATAAATACATCAAAATTTTTTAGGGTTGAGGAATATTCAAGCACTGTTGCTTGTGTAGATCCAATCCCTGGCGACTTCACTGAGATAAATCTACCACTACCCACACCAGTAGTAGCTCCTTCTATCATTTCCATACCCACATCCAACATGAATGTTCCTCTAACAAAAACAGAAAGGATCCTTGTTGCGAGATATGCCCCTCTGAATTTGCCTAACCCCCTCACTGCTATGCCTACTGGCGATTATCTAAAATGCATGCCTAAGTTTACTAGGGAGGGAGATTTCACAACTGGAGAACACTTAGAGGTATTTTATAGTTATGCTGAGAATATAAACATTGAATAAGAGGATGTGTGGACTAGGGTTTTTGTGCAAAGTATAGATTGTCAGACTAGGAAATGGTTGAAATAATTTCCTGCTGGATCAATAGTAGGCATTGAATCCCTAGATGACATATTTTTGAAGCGTTGGGGAGAAAGAAGAGACCACCTCTACTATATCGCTGAATTTAGCAATCTGAAGAGAGAAAATGGTGAGTCTATTTCCAACTTCACCAAAATATTTAACAAAATGTTCAACAAGATCCCTGCTAAAATCAAGCCAACTGACACTTTAGCAAAAATCACCTATGCCAATGCCTTTGATTCAGAATTATTTCTTCTTCTCAGAGAAAGAAGATCATCTTCTCTGTCACTCATGCAAGATGTTTCTCTTGAAGTTGAGTCCAATATCGTTGAATCTCAGAAGGTTAAAGGAAAAATTGACAGGAATAAGCAACCCTCAAATCCTTTAGGGGCTTCTTCATCAGAAAACAAAATGGAAAAAATTGCCAAGATGCTGGACAGTTTAACAGCTGAGATGTCTAGACTGAGAGACTGAGGGAAAATACCTGTGAGGGGTAAAGGGACAAATGATTTTGCTAACATAAACCCTAATTTTGTCCCTTACAGAAGAAACAACCCACCAAATCAGATCCTTCAAAGGGATAGGAATCAAGCTGAGGACCAAAGAATTAGAGCTCATTTTCAGAATGCTATGCTAAAAGAAGATAAGAGTTTGCTCAAGAAGAAGGGGAGATAGAAGACAATATCAACTGTATGGAAGATGAAGTATATCTCTCTTTCCTAACACAAGTAGACTATGAGGAACCCCTCATGAAATAGCAGATCATGGAAGAATCCCCATATCAGGAAGATGATCAGGAAGGTTATAATTTGAGATCCATAATTGTTGCTCCTATAAAGAAGGGTCTTGCCCCTAAAAAGTATCCTTCTCCTCCTGCTAAAAAGACTATTGCTCTTGCAAAGAAGATGATTTTTCCTCTAAAACAACAGTAAAGGCCATTACAACCATCATCCCATGATCCTATTCAGCTCAAAGACACACTACAAGATGTAAGAACTTCTGACAAATTATCCTATGCTTTCAATCTTGAGTCAGAAATTCAGAAGTTAAAAACCCCTTTTCCCTTGATAGAACTAATGAAGAATGATGCCTTCAATTCATCCATACTGAAATTTCTTCAGCCAAGGACACCCATAGATGCTGAATTTGTGAACTTGAAAGATGATAAGCCCACAGTAATCCTAGGTCCTATGATTGAAGAGCTGGATGACTCTTTCCCACCTTTCTACATATCAATGAACATTCATGAAAAGATCCTTCACAACTGTTTTCTTGACTCAGGAGCATCCCATAACCTAATGCCAACAACAGTGATAGATGAGCTCGACCTCGGCATTAAAAAACCCTACCATGATCTGTTCTCTTTTGACTCTGGGAAGGTAAAATTCCTAGGCCTCATCAAAGACCTTGTCATAAACCTCTCCCAGCTACCTTCAAAAAGCATAGTGATGGACATACTAGTGGCTGACATCCCACTTAAGTTTGGCCTCCTTTTATCTTGCTCATGGAGTAAAAGGATGGGTGGTACCCTTCAGATGGACATTACATATGCTACAATCCCAATGTTTGGAGGGGATACCAAGAGACTCTACAGGGAGAACCAATTCACCTACATCATCGGTAATGCCAAGAACTCTATAAACCATCCCATATATGCAGTAGACACTGACTTTGGGGCATGCATCTTACAAATAGATGATTCCTAGACAACATCCATGCAGCTCACAAAGCCTACCTATCAGCCACTTGAGGAAGTAACCACCTCTTTCTAGAGCATGTTTTTTATAGGGCCAATACTCAAGCCTCAGCAGGTGCAGGTGCATTTTTTATTTCTCCATCAAAAGAGACTTTCCATTTTTCTTATAAACTTGATTTCAAGACTACAAAAAATATAGCATAATATGAAGAATTGTTGTTAGGAGTGGAGGCTCCCAAGGAAATGGGGATCATGTGCCTGGAAATCTTTGGAGATGCAGATCTTATCATACAGCAGGTCAACAACACTTTTCAAGCTAAGAGTGTCAGACTGAAGGATTATAGAGATGAGGTATGGAAACTTAGGGACTCTTTCATGTTTTTTGACCTCTCATATATACCTAGAGCTATGAACCATCTAGCTAATTCCCTTATTGTCTCAACAAGTATGTTTTTTCCCCCTTTGTATCCTAAGCTAAGCTATGATATCCAAGTCAAGTATAGGCCATCCCTACCTGATAATGTGAAATTTTGGAAGGTCTTTGAGAATGATGATGACCTTAGTAAATTTCTATAAGTAGTAGATGAATTTTCTGATATGCATATTGATCAAGAAAACCTAAATTTGGAAGAATCCTAGAGGCTCAAGTTAAAAGATAAAGTAGGTAATCAAAACATTGTTTAGTTTCCTAGCAATTATATACCTTAGGATATGGTACCCCTGTAAGAGCTATTTGATCATAATGATGTCCCCTTTAAACCTGTCAAAAAGGAGAGAGATCCTGCTGTCCAAGAGAAAAACATATGTAGACAGAGTCATCCAAAATCCATAAATCTATCCACTGAATTGACTGCTGATATGAGGTCAAAATTTTGTAGTTTGATGAAATATTTTGCTGATATCTTGGCGTGGGAATATAGTGACCTAAAAACCTATAACACTAATATCATTGAACACGAGATTCCCCTGGAGAAGGACACCATCCCTTTCCAACAGAAGATGAGATCCATCATCCCTCTCCTACTACCGATGATTGAGAAAGAAATCCAAAATCTCCTTAAAGCCAAAATCATAATCCCCCTCAGGTATTCTAAATGGGTTTCAAATTTGGTGGTGGTAAGGAAAAAGAACGAGGAGATCAGGTTATGTGTGGATTTAATAAACCTAAACAAGTGATCCAAGAAAGACAACTATCCATTACCCAAGATGGAACATCTGTTGCAGAGAGTATTAGGGGGTAGTTTCATGTCATTCCTAGATGGTTTCTCTAGATACAACCAATTTGTTCTGCACCCTAACGACCAAGAAAAAACTGTGTTTACCACTCCCTCGGGAACCTTCATGTATGCCAAAATGCCATTTGGGTTGATGAATGCTTAGGACACATTATAGAGGGACATGGACATAGACTTTGTGATGTTGAAAGACAAATTTGTTCTCATATATCTTGATGACCTCACTGTTTACTCCAACAGCCATGAATAACATATGCAACACTTAAGGAGGGTGTTTCTAAAATGTAGAAAATTTGGGATATCTTTGAACCTGAAGAAGACTCAATTTGCACTTAGTGAGGGAAAAATCCTAGGTCATATAGTTTCAGTTGAAGGTGTGAAGATTGATCCTGTTCGAGTTGAAGCAATCCAGAAGTTGTCCACATCTAGGTCAAAAAGGGATATTCAATCATTTATGGGTAAGATAAATTTTGTTAGGAGGTTTATCCCAAACTTTTCTGAGTTGGTAAAGCACATAACCTCTATGTTGAGGAAGGAAGCTGAAATCAAATGGACAGAGCAAGAAACAAGCTCTTTTAAAGACATCAAGAAGGCTATCATGGAATCTCCCACTCTGATTAGTCTAGATTACACCAAGAGTTTCTACATTTTCTCCTTTGAATCCTATGGCACAGTGGCAGTAGCGTTGTTACAAAAATATGATGAATGCCTTAATCACCCCATTGCCCTTTTTAGCAAAAAATTGAGAGACACTAAATTGAAGTATGACCCTATTGAGAAGCAGGCCTATGCTCTTATCAAATAGCTAAAAGCGTTAAGAATTTACATTTTACATGCAAAGGTCTTGGCTTATGTTCCTTCAGCTGTCGTGAAGGATGTTTTGACACAACATGATATTGATGGAAAGAGAGCCAAGTGGGTGGCAAGGCTGATTGAGTTTGACATAGAAGTAAATCCCACCAAGCTGGTGAAAGGACTAGGACTAGCTAAGATTATGGTAGAATAAAATTATGAGCTACTAGACATGAATCTCATTTCCATAAGCTCAACCAGCTTGTAGGTAGAGGTAGCAGTAGAAACAACAGTAGTAACATCAACAGAAACAGTTGAGGAGCAGCATGACAGTCAACAAGTAGTTGACAACTTGTCCTCATGTGAGTTGTACTTAGGTATTCTTCATTTCTTGCAAATTATATAAGTTTTCCCTAAACTTACTCTAAATCAGGCATGGGCTCTTAAGCTTAAGTCTATTAAATTTTGTATAATTGAAAAGCTGTTGTATTGGAAAGATCCTTCTGGTGTTTTGCTAAGATGCTTAGATAAGGAAGAGTCAGTTCAGGTCATGCATCCATTTCATTCAAGTTCATGTGGGGGACATCATTACTGCAAGACCACAACCCATAAGATTCTAAGGGCTGGGTACTATTGGCCTGTTCTTTTCTTTGATGTATGTACCTTTATAAGAGCTTGTGACAAGTGCCAAAGATTCATAGGAAAACAGCAGCTCGAACATTTTCCCCTTAGATCAATTGTAGTGAATGTCCCTTCCAGTAGTGGGGTCTTGATTTCATAGGTGACATTAATCCTTCATCAAGTGGTCAGCACAAGTGGATCCTAGTAGCCACAGACTATTTCACCAGCTGGATAGAGGAAGTCCCCACAAAGAATGCCACTCACGAAGTCATCATGAAATTTTTATATGAGAACATATTTATCCAATTTGGTTTCCTAGTAAGGCTAGTGACTAATAATGCACCATATTTTAAATATGGGGCATTTGTTAACATGTGTGAGTAAATGGGAATTCAATTGGTGCATTCCACTTCCTATTACCCTCAAGGAAATGGCCTTGCTAAGTCATCCAATCAAATCCTAATTAGAATCATCAGAAAAGTAATGGACAATAATCAGAAGAGCTCGGACTCTAAGCTAAATTTTCCTCTATGGGATGATAGAATGACTGAAAAAAGATCCATAGGGACTTCTCCTTTGAAGTTTGTTTATGGTACTAAGGCCATTTTTCCCATTCAGCTAATTTTGCAAGTTAAAAAATTCTTTTAAGAGGAACAGGATGAACCAAATGACATGGTAAGGAGGATTCTTGATTTGGTGGAGTTCTAGCAGGCTAGGGAATAGGTGGTGGATAAGTCAGAAGCTCATCAAAAGAAGATTAAATTTATTTTTTACAAGAAGGAAACGGTGGACAGTTTTCAGGTTGGAGATTGGGTCCTCATTTAGGATGTTGTTAGGAAAGAAAATGGAAAGCATGGTAAATTTGTCTCCCTATGGATAAGCCCTTTTGTGATAGCTCAGGTGCAACAAAACAACAATTTGAAACTGCAAAATCTGGAAGGCGAGGCGACATTTGATGGCCCAGTAAATGGGTGATTTCTGAAACTTTGTTTCATCTGAGGCTTTAAGGCCTTGTTATTGTAAAATGTTATTTAGTTGTTGTTTTGTTTTTTTACAAAATAGACTCCATGCCCATTGGAATAGTAGAAGATAGGTTTAATTCTATTTTTTAGGAAAGGAATTTAGGTATGGGGTCCTTGGGACCTCACATGAAGGTTCCCATCCCCGAGTAGGAGCCAGATGTTATCTCCTAAATAAATTAGGCTTCACTAGGTCAAACTCATAAAATATATTTTTGCATAGTGATGAAGATTTTAGGGCATATTATGAAATATTTATGTGTGATTAACAAAATTGGAGTGCCTTGTATTCTTTTTTTTCACAAAAAATCAAAGGTTTCTCTTTTGGTGTCTTAGGCGGACTTTTCAACAGTTCATTAGCCACAGAAAAGACCCGCTTTCGTAAACTAGAGGATTGAACTCAAGGCTACATTAACCACCAAAATCCTATTGACTCTGTTTTTAATAAAATTTTGGAAAAGGATCTTTCGGTGGCTTAGGCAAACTTTTCAACAATTCATTAACCACCGAAAATCCTAGCTTTTGACAACTAAAAAATCGAAGCCAACAATAGCTAAAGCACGGAAAGCCCGAAAAAGGAAATCGGTTAGTGTCGCCATCAATATCAACCACCATCAGCATAAATAATGCCTCTGACAATCTCTTAGCCACCGAAAAGACTGAAACTGCAGAAGAAATCATGAGTTGGCAGAGAAGTGGTCATTATGAAATTTAAATGACTATTTACAGATCTAAAACCCTCGTAGCCCTCCATCTGTCCTGTGACTGCAATATAACCACCACTAAACATCAAGTCCCAATTACGATGATTACTACACTAGCCATCTCGAGGTTCCCACCAGATCTTACGGTTACCTTGCTCAAGTACACATCATTGCTTAGCTCCTCAAGATCACCACCTTCTCTGTAGTCAGTTACCTATTGTCCTACATGAATCTACATTGATCTAAGCTCTCCCTAAAACCAGCACATTCATCACCTTCACCAGGGTTCAAATTTTGATTTTGCAGGTACAAGAAGAGTAGTCCTGAGATGAAGAAAGGTGGAGGACCTGCCTTCAAACAGGAATTAGGTGACATTAGCTATCTTGAGTTACATCCAAAAGTATGCCACTCCTTCAAATATGCAGGATGTTATAGGTTCTGTGAGAAAATCCAGGGTGCCCACTAGCAAGTGGCAGAAGCCTTTGCTCTTTCTTTTGATGGTTCTAAAGCATTGATAGGAAAAGAAGAGTTCTAGGTTGATGAGGCCATAATAGCATAAGTAGCATAGCTCCCAAGGACTCGGGAGAAATGGTTCAAAACCACCATTATGAAGGATGTGGAATTCAGGTCTTACTTAAATCCTGAACAAAAGAATGTAGTATGGATGAAAAGCATCGCATCAACCTAGCTTGAGGAGAAGTGGCAATAGTTGCTGAAAGCAATCCTAGTTTGTATAACCTATGAAGGCAGGTATAACAAGGTGATGATATACTAGTTTAAATTGATGAACCATTTTGCAGGTAGAAGCCCTTTAAACCTTCCTTTCTACCTCCACAAGAGCCTGACCAAGATGGCCCACCAAGTCAAGGCCCAACCCAAAAAAATTGTAGGCAGGCTATTGCACCATGGGTTGATAAAGTTCATTGTCCAAGAATTGTTGCAAAAAAGAAACATTTCCTGGTCATACTTCTTATTTTAGAATGAGTTTGAAATAAGATTACAACCAGAAGACAAAGGCAATTCCCCTTCAAAGAATTCCACCACTCCCAGGAGTGGCAAGAGGAAGAGGAGAGCCATCTCACTAGTGACAGTTGATCATCCCACTCCAACTACTGAGACCAACAAAGCCAAGAGAAATCTGGATTTCAGTGGGAAGGTAGGAGTTTCAGCTCCAGATAGAAACATACCAAACTTGCCTTACTCAAAATTTGAGGATCAAGAGGAATAGGAGGATAACCTAGAACAATAGTCTCAAGAAAGGCTAGTGGAGTTTTTATCACCCACACCAAAAGAATACCACGGTGAACCAGTAGAAGAAACTTCCTCTAGCAAACCTAGGGCCCAGAGAATCAACCAGCTATTCAGGCAAATAGATGAACTAGAGGTTTGAGATAGGGAGATCAAAATAACCAATGCAACTTTAAGCAAAAGAAATACTCAATTGCATAATTCTCTCCTAGAAATGAGAGGAATGTATGTTCTACTGAAAAGAAGAAATCCAATATTAATGAAGGATAACTCCAGGCTCTATGGGATGGTTAGAATGTCGAGTTTGCAGAAGAAGGATCCAAACCCTAAAAAGCACCTCACACTAGAAACCCTAGCAGAGGTAGCTATTAGCCTTTAGGACCCGAAGGTAGCCCATGATGTTGCTAATATTCCAAATCTTATGCAAGTTGAAGAAGTACCAGAAGGTTAGGGGTAAAGTTGTAAAAGGTTGATTAAAGACCAATTAAATTTTGCAGAAAACAAGGATTTCGGTGGTTTAGGCAAAGAGAGTAGTTGTTCATTAGCCACTGAAAGCAGAGCTTTTAGCAACTTACAGACCCAGGATTCTGTTGCCTTAACCATCAAAAGAACAAAAAGCTGTAGAAAGACATATTTTCCACACATAACCTATTTTGATGGATACAAACACCTCAGGGGTAAATTATGAAGCTGAAAGTTGATTAAGGTGAAATGGGTCTATTCCAATTTTGAGGGTGCCATCAAGGTGAAATGGGTCACAAACCCTACCTGCTTTTGACAAACTATCACTTATCTGTCAAATAACAGGTCATAGCTCTACTTCAATGATCACTACAGTTATCAAAGAGTTCAAGGAGTGAACAAGTGTTAGAGTTAGATAGGTTAGCACTTAAATTAGGTTTTTTGACCTAATTTTGCAAAAACAGTTATTTTATTTAATTTTTATTAAATTAGATCCAACTTTCCAGGATCTAAAATAAATTTTGCAAAGGCTGTAAATCCTAAGACTTATGTTGAAGCAAAGGTTCAACTTCAGAGACTTTTAAACCCTTATTGTTATCAAGCTTCTCATGTTATTCATGATTTAATATAAGCTCTTTTGCCATTATATGTTCAGGTTATATCTCTTTTCTGTTTTGTACTTGTGGTTGAATGTCTAATTCAAATTTATTCTATTTATCTAATGCTAGATAGTTGTCATCCTATATATGTGTTGACGAGTTGAATTACAAGTATTTTTCCTTGTTACGATTAGCCATTCATATGTGATTGCTTTATATATGAATCTTCCAGCATAGTAAGTTCTCCATTTATTCACCTTATTATCAACCCTCTGAACATTGGTGGTTTGAAGCCTTATATTTTAATTGAGTTTTATTCATGTATTGAGTGTGTGAGGTCCTTTAGGTCATCTGACTTAATCCATTTAGAGAACCATTAAAAACATTGAAGTTACCATGCATCCTCGAGATGCAACCTCGAGGAGTTTCCTAAAGTGCTAATAGTAACATTGATGATTTGAGCTACATTACCTTCATGCAGTTTACTTTAAGATTGATGTTCTGATATTTATCTCTTACATTGTCTATTTCTTCTATGTGACAAGAAATGATGCTAGAATTTCAGAAAGCTAGTCCTAGGAGCTATCTCTTCACATAGATAGTGTCTTAATATTGAAGGATAAATACCTAATTTTAAAAAACTTTCACTAAGCAAGAATGAGCTCATTCAAATACATGAAAACATGTTAGTGTTTAGCACAGATATCTTAACAACTTTTTATGGTTTGTTTATTGCTTTTGTTTCAAGCATTTTGTTGATTTTTGTTGTTTGTGTGTATTTTGGTTAAATATTGTGTTACTCTCTTGAATGATTCTAGTTATCATTTGATTCTTGATTTAACCCTTTGTTGTATCTTGAATCAAGATTGGTTTTAGTGGATTTCCATTTATTCGAGGTTTGAGAAAAGATGTTCTTATTACCTTTTAGTTGCATGACTTAACTTTCTTCACTCTTTTTATTCTTTTATGTTGATTTATATTTTCTTTTTAAATACTTATCCTTATTCAAAAAAATAAATGAGATCTACATAACTAAGAGAAGAGAAAAATGGACTATGGACTGGGTACCTATGCATTGATTGTAGGATACCTATTTCCATGAGACCAACATTCATTTGATGCAATAATAAATTGGCATAATTAAAATGCATAATTGTATTAGCCTACACAACCACAATTGGCTAATGGTGGCCAAGATTGAGCATAATGTTTGTTTCTATCAGTTTATATGTTTGTCAAGATTCAGCTCCCACATGTCTATTGGACCATTAAGGGATAAAATAACAAGTGGAATCCTGACTTTCCCTAATTCTAGTTAGTGCAATTGTGTTTCACTCACACCTTCCAATTGTGACTCGTGATTCTATATGTCTTGCTTTTGATGATGTGATTCATGGTATTTGACTAAAGTTGTTGTTCCTCTATTTTTGAAGTAGGTGGAAAACTCTTCATGGTTTCAAGATCTCTATATGTGAATTTGGGGCTACATTTAAGGGGAAAATGGATTCTATATTTTATGTTTTTCGTTGTAACATTGATGATGGGGACTGCATTTATGTTAGTTGTTTAAGATTGGTGTCTTGATATTTAATTACTATTACAGTGGATTTATTGTTCGTGACAGAAAATGGAAATGAACGAACACATTATTTTTCTCTTTTCTAGAATTTATTTAGATGTAATTGGGATGAATTTATATGAATTCAACCTATATTTCATTTACATAAATTATTTCCTGGAGATGACTTGAATGCACAAGATATAACAAAGGTAAAATTATTTATTCTAAAACTTTTAGCTTTGTTTTAAATTATATCATTTATGACAATGCATGCATCATATTGTAAAACATAAGCAATAATCCAATCATTTGACCAACATTTTACAATGCTTTATGGAGTTTAATACACATAACAAGTATATTCCAGGTTTGTTTTTGTTTTGTCTTTGTGCAACAAGATTCATCTTTTTTGGTTTAGGGTTTATGGGTTTATTGTAGTGGAATGGATTCTTGCAATAATATTACTATTGTTAGATTAGAGTATCATTAAACTCATTTTCTAATATTTTTGAAAACAAGTACAACCCGCAGGAAAATTTCGCTTTATGATGTATTTATGTTCCATAAACATGTTGAAGGAACTGGAAATGTATTTAGGATATGGTGAGGTTGTTTACATATAGCATGTTGAGAGCGATCCACAATAATTTTGTTCCCTAAGTTTCATTTGTCTTACATGCAATAGCCCACAAGATTTGTGTGTGTCACGCATATGGGGATGTTGTTTAAGGACATCGTCATGAAACCCATGTGTATATTAATTATCATAAATTATTATATGATGAAAATTCCCACAACTTTGTGGTATTGACTAATTCCTATTCCATATGCTTATACATGATATTCTCGGAAACACTACAATCCTTCCAAGCCTAAAATCCTGAAAAATGTTAGTCTGCTAAATTTTGAATGGGATATGAAAGTATAATTTCTCCATATGAAGTCCGATGTGGGATATGAAACATGCTCAACTAAATGTGGAGCATTCCAATCATTAAAACTCTCCAACTAAAGTCCCTACACATTGTACATAAATTGAGATAACAAATTGCACAAATGTATGTCCATTGTCTCCATGTGTAACTAAAAGTAAAAATCCTATTCTCTCATATCCATAAGATAAGAGGAATATTCTAGTGAGATGTTGTTGTCTCCCCATCTTGAAATGAAAAAATTAGAAGAAGCAAAAGAAAGTGAACTATCCTCGGTATCTGTATTTTATTTAAGTAGATATTGATGGTAACAATATTTGCAACAATCACTTGCTATAAACAATATTGTTTTCCAGTAACATTTGAATTGATATTAAAAGAATTATCAAAAGATATAGAGTACCAAGAACAAACAACATGACCATAATAAATCAATTTATGAGAAACAACACATGGCTTCCAAATATAATAAAATAAATAGATATGTTAAAATTATGTTTTCTACACCAAGAGATATAACGCTAAAAACAGGCACTGTCCCATCATATTTTAATTTCAATCAAGATATAAAGTTGATGTGATATGCATGACCCCCATGGAAAGTATGAAATTCCATGATAACTCTGTGAATACTGTAAAAGGACAACTTGAAATACCAGGTGAAAAAACAAGAGACTGCATTAGGGAATTGATATACTGAATACTAAGTTGAAAGCCTTTGAAACTACCAACACCTCAATGGTCACAATCAAAACCATGAAGGGTGTTGCACTTACTTGTGACATGGAAGTCATAGAACAATCCTAATCTGCCAATAATTCAAACAAAGTCTATGAAGTCGTTCTTAAAGAAGTGGAAGATGAAAAAGAGAATCTCTCTGCAATATGGAAACTTTGCTTGGTGGAAATACCTATAGAAACCTAAATCAAATTGTAATCCATCCTCTCTTTACCTTCTCTTAGTTTCTTCATCCACAAAACCTCCTTGACATCCTGTCCAAGATGTGATAAGAGAGAGGACCATTTTCAAAAGCAACAACTCTTCCACTAACTATCCCATTAGGGATTAGGGGTTGATTTTTAAATTTTTTTCTTACAAAAATATTCATCTATTTTCAAAACTTGTTGTGAATTATGTTGTCTACACTCTCGAAACCCACTCTTTAAATTGAGGTTTTGAGCCTTTTGTAAAGCTAAAGGGATCTAAAATTTCACTTCTGTTACAAACATAGATTCTCAATTTATCAAAAAAATATAAAACGACATGCTTGAATTCACATGCTATACGAGACAAAAAAATAAAAATCTCGGTGCTAAAATCCAATTATATCTATTAACAACACAAAGTAAAGACACCACTCATCGCTGATTTCTTGAAGTCGACTGTGATAATCATTGTAGTGATTAGCCTTATTTATTGTATGAATGAGATCCCTTATTCCCTTGGACAACTTTGAAACAATCTAAACATAAATGTGGGTTTTTGGAAGAGATTGTTTTATGGGTGTTAGTTTTATCAAAATTGGCATAAAAAAAGAACACTTGAAAGTTGAAAATATTACCTTATTCACATTGCTTATTCTTCCTCTCACATTTATCCACTTTATTCTATTTCTTGGAGATGAAAATGTGATAAGGCTACCCTCATATTTCTATATTGAAGTGAGACCATGTTGTGTTTTAAGGCCTTCAGCTAATTCCATTTGAATTATGTCAGCTCTTTTCCTTTTCTGAACTATAAACTTGAGGTATTTTACATTTTATTGATATCCTTCGCATGACTCTTCTTGGAAAAATATTCACCAAATTTTTACAATATTTTATAGCTCAGTGAAAGATTCGTCGTTTTAACAATTTTTTATAATGAAGTTAAATATTCACCAATATTTTACAATACCTTATAACTTAGTGAAAGAATCGCCAATATTTTACAACATTATATAATAGAATGAAATATTTGCCAAGATTATTATATATACATATTATATTACTGTTAACATCGCCTTCAAAATTTCCTATATATAAGAGAGATTCACCCATTTTTTATACATATAAATCCGTGGTTAGAACTGTTGAATTCTCCATTTCATAGCTATATTGAGCAACATTTCTTCAAAAATTATTTGAATTTACCTATAAAAGAACTCAATTTGAATTAATTTAGGTCAAACACTCTTCACTTCGACATGTGCACATTCTATAACTACATCACACCTTGATAGACTTCTATGACCATAATCGAGAGGGAGCAATGGAATAATTCCAGGAATTATGTGGAAACTCAATGGCTCATGGTGCATCAATACAACTTTCTAAGGTTTGAGGCAGTCATGGATACCTTCTCTAATACCATGTTAAATTCAATGGATCATATGATCATCAGCATGTAGGACTGAAATGGAGAAGAGAAGTTTACATAAGAGAGAGAAGAATTTAGCATAGACTTATGAATTACTCATTTTAAAATTGCACACACATGGAAACAAAATTGGAATAACATGATTATGTTCATGAATCGGTAATTAATATGTAATACAATGGTTATATATAAAGGAGAAATTGAATGCCTAAGATAGGATTCAAATATACCAACCTAGACTTACTATGGAGCTAACTCGATGTGGAAAAACCACCACTAGAGCTCACTAATGAAACTCTGGATCACTAAAACAGTTCACACTCATTTAACCGATGAGGGTGTGTGAGAAAATGCGCCCTACTTCCCTTGACTCATGGAAACTCACAATAGAGACATTGAGAGTTATCTAATTAATGGGGATCAGAGCATAACAATAATTAATTGAATACCTACTAGACTCAACTACTGGATACTGTTGGTGGCAATGAGAGTGGGTTCATAAATTATAGGGATTGGTTTGTACAGTAAGTGGAGGATGTCCCCTAGGTGTGTTCCCCATGCACTAGTGGAGTGATGAATACCTCCTACGAAAGGGAAATAAAGAACTAGACTTTGTGGTCAAAGGGAAGATTAATAATAATCCCAACACATGTTCTATGTAGAGCTTATAGCCTTTTTTGTAGAAGTTGTGCAATCCTCATTAAATTATGTTTTATACCTTTGACAAAGTAAACATTTGGCATAGATTTTTTCTTCCCTTGTTTGGTTAGAATACCAACATTTCCATTATCCATAATAGTGGCTTGGGTATTATTNTAAATTATGTTTTATACCTTTGACAAAGTAAACATTTGGCATAGATTTTTTCTTCCCTTGTTTGGTTAGAATACCAACATTTCCATTATCCATAATAGTGGCTTGGGGATTATTTCCAAGCATGACATCATTTTGAACTAATTTATCTAGACTAGAAAATAATTTTAAATTATGAGTCATACGATTGCTATAGCTTGAATCTAAATACCATATATCACATGGACTTTCTTGGACAACATTACATTCAATAGGGTATAGGCATGCCAAAAACATTGTGGCGATTGAAATGTTGGTGTTACCTGACTAGTTTTGACCTTTCTTACTCTCCTCATAATGTTTATTCCTGCATTCATATGCAAAATGCTCATATTTCCTACAATAAATATATTGTATTTTTTATTTATTAATTTTTTTCGCACATGGCTAATTAGAATTTTGATTTAGACCTCTACTAGCGACATTTCCAAGACTGTTGTTGTGTCCTCCTCTTGAGAATCTTGTTCCACTACCTCTAGAATTAAATAACCCCCTTCCTCTTCCAAGACTTATGGTTGAATGTGCTGCAAATGCACCTTCTAATGATGTCTTTCATCTATTTATCATGTGTTCATGATTGGTGACAGAGGCTTGTAGCTCATCAATGGTAAAAAATTTCAAATATTTGTTTTCTTCCAAATTTACAACTAAGGATCCAAATTTTGGGGAAAGCCTTCTAAGCACTTTCTGAATAACCCTCCTATCATCTATGGCTTCTCCAAGGGATTTTTCTTGATAAATTGAGTATAAAATCGTTATATTGACTCCTTATCTTTCATTGAGAGAGATTCAAATTTTTTTATAATAATATACATTTTAGCACTATTTACCTAGTTCAATCTCTCATAGGAAGTTTGGAGTGTGTTCCATGCCACCTTAGTAGTCTTTGTTGCTACTACTCTTAGGAGTATGCTTTCATGCATTGCTTGATGTATGTAGAACAAATATTTTCCGTCCTTATATGTTTGTTCCCTCGAACTATCTTTCTTTTCTTGTGAGAGTACATTATATGATATTTGATATGTTAGTTTTATGTACACCTTGTTCTATGAACAAAGCCTTCATAATTAAAGACCGTGTAAAAATTGGTGTTTGTAGACTTGACATTTTGTGCACCATAAGTGGAAGCCATTTTTAATTTTAATTTTTCTTGGTAACTTCTTCTTCAAAAGAGAGCTTTTTGTCTTTATGAACCTCGCTCTCATTCAAAATTAAGAAAAATAAATAGCCAATAACCATTAGTGCTCAATTTACTATGCAAAATAACAAAAACTTGACTTATGACTTGCTATGCCCCTCAATAAATAAAATTAGAGGTGAACTACATACTCTCATAATTTGAGTGACTAAACTTACAAACCAAAAGAACCAAATTGTACTAATGTGGTTTTTTTACTAGCTCGGGCTCATATGATGCACATCAACTCATAATTAGTATTTCCAACACTATTCAGACCTGAAACAATGAACTAGTGTCTCTCAAAGAAATAGCTAACTTGATATCATATCTCAATGAATTGATCCAAATAATATTCTTCATAAAATGCAAACCCAATATATCTTTTTTCTTTCTAGAAACATTAACATATCTAAACCATATTTCAACTATTTAATTAATTTTACAAATTCAACCAACATATGATTTTTTTTTAACATTATCATTTATGAATCATATTTCAAAAATGTAATTGATTTTACAAATTCAATAATTTTTTTAGGCATCATTATTTTTATTGTTTCTAGGGATAATAAACATTAGCAAAATGCATCTCTTTTCTTTTAATAAATTTTAATGATGACAGATCTGATACAAAGAAGATATTGAAGAGAAAGAGAAGCAATGTTATAATTTTTTTCATCTTTATTGTTCTTCAGTTAAAAGTAATATCATAATTTTTGTTAAAAATAGATGGATTGAACAAAACTACCACCTACTATTATCTACAACTTTAGCAAATTTTATAAATAAATACCGTTATTTAATAAAAAGAGTATGTTTACACACGGTGGAGCAAGGATGATAACAGAGAGAAAAAAGATAATTCACGTGTGATACAATTGTAATGCAACATGGACACAAAAACTAACGCTTGCACTGTAGGATGATAAAACTTTGATGTCGTTTTGTTTTCTTTCCTTTTGTGATGCCACCACCAAATTTCAAGAGTTTTATTTCGTGCAGTGTAACGCATTTACAATACTCAAGGACCCGGCTGTTCATTGCCTCTCCAAAATTCCTATAAAGCCTTTTCAAAATCCACCGCAACTCGTCATTGGAATTCACTGCCCAGAACATTAACTGCCACGAGACGTTCTGGAGATCGGCTTTCATTGAGAATGGGAATTGGGCATTAGTGAAACTGAATTATTTAGTAAGTGCAGAAAAATATATCCCAAGGTTGCTACGGCTGGTTTTCCAGGATTCTACACCACTGCTTGATCTGGTAGGATACACAGGTAATGCCACGATTAGTGACATACAACATGTGTATGTGCTGTTATGCTTATTTTCATGAAGTATCATTTATTTTTGTGAATGCCTAAATTGTGTGGAATAATACTGACAGCATTTGCAGTGTTTTACTTTAAACATTTATGTTGCTCTTTGCAGGCTGCCGAGTAATTGACTCCATGTAATTAGAAGAAATGATGAGAGGACACAGACCAGCCGAAATTAGAGGTTTATGAATTCAACTTTTGACCATCTCTTCTTATGAAGGGTTTTATGGTTAGTTTCTATTTAGTAGATTAAAGTAAATATGAGTTATTTTTTGTGTCTTATGTTTCACTTTTTACAGAGCTTTCTCTCTCAACACATTCCAAAACAGAGAACTTGAGTTTAAAACTCTTCACAGAGTTTTTTCTTCTTCTTCTCAGCATACTTACACACTTCTCTTCTTCTCTGTGAGTATAGATTTACAATCTTCTTCTTCATATAGATAGACTAAAAATGATTCTGTGTGAGGCAAAGCACTTAAACTTATCTTCAGAAATTTAATTCTACTGCTTTATATAGATGAGAGACTTGAACTCTTCATTCTGTCACATTGTCTTACAAAAACTGCTTTTAGCAGGACTCTAACAAAGTTGGCTATTTTTGAGGTGCTAAAGACTGACATAGTTGACCTCTTACAGAGTCTGCTAATATGCTATGTAGATCAGCTAATAATTAATATTTCCAACAATTTTTTCATACAAATCATAATAAATCATCTTAATATCTAAATTAATATAAATCATTTTAATTCTATAATAGATTAATGGTTCGACATGCAAATTTTCACTAAATTTTATTTTATTGTAACTAGATATAGATCCACCAGAGTTATAGAACCCTAGCATATCTTATCTTGAACTAAAGAATATAAGGAATATTTGAGCACTTAAACTGTGTTGGCCCAGTTGAAAGTGATCGAGCCTTACCATGAGTAGTATGCATGGTCTATCCATGACACTATTGCTTTGGCTTTCGCTCAACTCAACGTAAAGTGCTCTATCAAGTGCTACGTGATATTATGACGAGATATAGATCCATCAGAGTTATAGAACCATAGCATATCTTATCTTGAATTTCGCTACACATTCTTAACTCCTCAATTCTTCGAGACTATTTGACGAGAGTGGAGAAATTCGCATTTCACTAGTTACCTTAAATCTTTAAAGCCCAGGCCCAAGGCATTAAATCGCAAGTCTCATCTTCATAATTCTCTAAAATAGAATCATTATCATAATCCCTTCCAATAATATCATTAACTATAAAACTGCTACCAAGGATCCTAATAGACTCGTCGTCAACCTCTGAGCCTTTGAACTAAACTTACCCGCCAGAAGACTTCTTGAGAAAGGTCTTAATTTTGCCATCGCCCCTAAAAAGATTCCGGTAGAAGACATCATATCCAGCATTGAAGAGAGCATCAGGCACCTACCAGAAAATGAAGCGGAGGTTTGACAAGATGTGCTGTAACAGTAAGAAGAGCAAAACCGCCCAAACCCAACATCACCAAGGAAGAAAGCAGAGCCCTCCACAGAACTCAAAAAGAATGACCAGATTGTGATCTTAAAGGCTGATAAAGGAAGAGCTATGGTGATTCTGAACAAGGAAGACTATATTCTTAAGATGAAATCACACTTGGATTCTAGTGGTTGTTACAAGAAACTTAACAAGAAACCCTTGAATCGGATCATAAAGGAAGTTACGGAAACCATAAAGAATTCTTCCTTAGATAAAGAAATCAAGAAAAAACTTATTATCTCTGACCCCTTGGTTCCTAGAATTTATGGACATCCCAAAATCCACAAGACTGGGGTTCCTCTCCGACCCATTGTAGACACCATAGGATCACCAACTTATAGGCTCACTAAATTCCTCGCACACAAATTAAAACCCCTAGTAGGCAATACAAGCTCGTTCATTAAGGACTCCTCTTATTTTATTGAGAAAATAAAACACACACATATGGAAGAGAATGAGATTCTATTGAGCTTGGATGTAGTATCCCTCTTCACCATGATACCCATCAAAGAAGCCATCAATGTTATAGCAGAGTTGACTTATCCTGAAACCTCACAACTCGTAGGCCTCTCTCTCAATTCCACCTTTTTTAGTTTTATGGGTGAACTTTATGAACAAATTTGTGGAGTAGCGATGGGTTCCCTCCTCTCTCCCATTATAGCCAACCTCTTCATGGAAAACTTTGAGCAAAAAGCCTTGAACTCTGCCAATCCGAAACCTAAATGGTGGTCAAGATTTGTGAATGATACCTTACTAATTTGGGCCCATGGAAAGGAAGAGTTAGAAAAATTTGTGGATGATTTGAATAGCGAAACTGTTTCCATAAAAATCACAAAAGAGTTTGAAGAGAACAATGCGCTTCCCTTTCTTGATACATTAGTTATCAGGAAACGGGATGGAGGCATTGCCCACAAGGTTTATAGGAAGAAAACCCACACAGAACAATGCCTTCATGCCCTCTCACATCATCACCCAAACCAGAAGATGGGGTTCTTAACACACTGTTTACTAGAGCCCTAAGGATTTCTGATAATGATCATCTAGACTCCAAGCGGAAACACCTCACAATTTTTTTCTTAGCAATGGTTATAACCTAACTCAAATTAACAAAGAACTTGAGAGAACAAAGGTAAACAAACCTAAGGTTGCATCCAAAGAAAAGAAAGTAGGGGATCATAAGGCACTATTGACAAAATAGGCAAACACATTAAAAAGAAGAACATTGACTCAGTTTTTTTTTCCCACCTAACAACATCACGAAGCTTCTTAGATTAGTGAAAGATCGAGTTGACCCAAGTCTTAAAAATGGGGTTTACCTTATTCGTTGTGAATGTGGTCAAGCCTACATAGGTGAAACAGGACGGTCCATCCGAATTAGGGTTAAAGAACTAGGGTTAAAGAACACTCAGTAGATATCAGTCACAATAGAACCCACAAGTTAGCCGTAGCCTTAGCGTAAGTGGACACATGGTCAAGGCGAAGAATTAGAGAGGCAATTGAGATTGTTAAAAACCCCAATTGCGTAAATAGAGATGACGGCCTCTCCATTACTAGATCCTCGTTGCCTAACCTAACTAAGCCTAATAAAAATTAAAAAACCTATTAGTTAATTAATTAAAATCCATAAAAACTTTTTAGTTAATTAATTAAAATTAAAATCCCTAAAAACCTATAGTTAATTAATTTAAATTAAAATCCCTAAAAATAATAATTTTAAATAATATTAAAATTGTTAACTAAGACCTATTAAATACTAATTATAAACTAAACTAAAGGATAAGAGTTTAATTAAATTAATATTTAAAAATTGTAAAGTTAAATAATTAAAATGTTAAAAATTTTATGATGAAACAAGTTAAAAAATTTATTAAACAAAAATTGGATTATTAAAATTATAATTTGAAAATAAAAACTTTTAAAAAAATTAGTAAAACTTTTAAAAATTAAAAAAATAAAAAAATAAAAAAAATTAATAATAAACTTTAGTTAGGTAAAAAACATTATAACCATTAATCTTTAAACATGAATTAAATTAATAAACTTAAATCCAAACAATATCTAAAAATTTAAAATAAAAATTTTTAAAATTTAAATTTTTTTAAATAAACTTAACATTTTTTAACTTCTTTATAAACCTAAGTATTAATTTGAATCTGTATTAATTAGGTTTCCATTAAAAATAAAAATAAATTAAATTATAAGCCCTAAAAATTTTACTTTGACAAACCTTGTGAGCACCTCACAAACTTGTGATGGTTTCTGTATTAATGTACTATTGAAAGAGGAACACTCTCGAGGCATCACTATGTCCTGAAGATGAGCGAAGCTTGGTTCTAAAGGTCAACAATAAACTTGCTTACCGCCGATTCTCTATTAGATGCCATAAATCTTCACTGTGGAATCTCAGCGAACTTTCACTGGCATTAAGTTTGTGGGTAGTGCCATCAATTTGTATGAGGTTTGTGGGTAGTGCCACTTGATTATGGACATTTTTCTGGCATTTCTAGACAAGATAGGTCGAGAATTATGGCTAAGAACGCCTTACACATCCCACACCAACCTCGCAGGTTGATGGATCCCCAGTTCCAACCGTTTTCATCCATGATTTCTCATCTGCAGCTGCGGCGTAGAATGTCTTTCACTTACGCCGTCTTCCCGGAAGGGGTCGTTTAAGTGGCCGGATGAACCGACAATTATGAAGAAGCTGTGTCCCGCACTCGAAAATCATCAAGGCAGGTGTGCCGCGTTCTAAAAGCATCTTCCTCCATATTGTAAACTGCTGCTCCTCCCACAGCTTCTTCAGCGTTGTCCATTCTTCCGGCAACGGAAACGAGTCCTTCCAGGGAGACGGAGTAAGTGAAAGACATTCCAACCGGGGGCATGTCTCCGCCGCTGCTCCACCTAGCAAATGGTAATTCGTAAATGAAAACCGTGTGGAGAATCTTCAAGACGTTGGGGTACCATCCGCCGATCAAAACAAGCTCCTCATTCAAACAAAAGCAGTGTCAATGGAGTGGAATTTTGTGAGGAAAGCCTTCATTCTTATTCTTATGAAGGTTCTTGCATGTAAAAAAAATGGTGTTTGACCGTAAAGTGGAATTAATTTTATTTTTGAGTCACTTCTTTTTCAAAAAAGAGGTTTTCTTGTTTTTCTTAAACCTTGTTTTGATATCTAATTAAGAAAAAATACTGTAAAAAAACCATTACTGTTCCATTTACTACGTAAAATAACAATTTTAAACTTTTGTATTTTTTCCAATCACCACTTTATTAGGTAAATTAATGCACAATATTTACAAAATAATTTGAGACAAAACTTTTGCACCATAATAAAATACTTTGCTATGAATTGATTTGGGCAAAAATAAGATTTAATAATTATTTCATAAAAAAATATTCCACTCCTTTCCAGTAAGAGATTTATTACGTAACCAAGAACTTGAATACCTTTTTAGTTTATGAATCACTTGAGAACCCAGAACTTTGGAAATTTGTTTATTTTGCAATATTTATTGCAGTGTAACACATTTACAATACTCAAGGACCAGAGCGTTCATTCGCCTCCAAAATTCCTATAAAACCTTTTCAGAATCCACCCACTACTACATGGAGCGACCTTTTAAGACGCTCAATTGTATCCTGCATCTTAAAATTCTCCAGGATGATTTATGTATGATTCACTAGTAAAGAGATTAACTGCGATTATCCAGTTAAACGTGAAAATACATTCCAAATGCTCAAAATGAGCAGCTTAATGACCATTTGGGTCTGGCCATTTCTCTCTCGCATCGAATAATGTAGAAATCGTTTTCAGTGTAGTGTCTTGGGAAGAGACGGGGTCTTTCCTTGTTTCGCCCTCGCATGGAATAATGTAGAAGAATGACCCGGACGACACGTTCCCTTCCTATGTCAACTATATGGAAAGGGATCTTCGTTAATGCAGGTGCTCTTAACCAGAAAGCTTTTTCAGCTTAATGTCTTGGTTGGAGATGGGGTCTAGCCCTGTTTCCGTCGCATGGAATAATGTAGAAGAAGAATGGCCTGGACAGCATGTTCCCTTCCCCTGTCAACTATATGGACAAGGCTCTTAGTTAATGGTTCTCTCAACCAGAAAACTTTTTCATCGTAGTGTCTTTGGGCGAAGATAAGTTCTGCCCTTATTTCCCTCGCATGGAATAATCTAGAAGAAGAATGGCCCTGATTTGTTCCCTTCCTCCATCAACTATATCAGCATCAGGACATCCTGCATATGAGCTGGAGACGGTGATGGAGACAAAGTTTTGCTGATGATACTATGAGAGTGATTGTTAAAGGTGGTGATAGCAGGTTCATAATAAGAGACAACCGGGGTAGCTTCAAGAAAATGTCCAAATGCTTCAACACTTCCAATGCCCAGGTAGTGTAGCAAAACCCAGGAAAAAACCCTAACAATATGGGGAGAAAATCTATAATAAAGAGTTAGAAGCTCTCCAATAATGTATTCAATGTATTAGATTGCTTCAATACCTTTGATGGACGACTTTTCCCTATTTCTCGCAAAGGTTTGGTGTTTTTAAAGGGAACCAATGCTACATGTAACCAAGAGTCTTTAATGTAATGCATTTGAGTGCTTCAATTCCTTAGATGGACGATTTGCCCCTATTTGGGCTTGGTACGAGTTTCTCTAGTTTCTAAAAAAGGGTTTGATGTTATTAAAGGGACACAATTGGTTTTCAGTGATGGTTATTTCTACTACTTGGCATCATTTTTGTGTGGAGGGTCACTGTGGTTTACAACATTGCATAGGGGACTTCCATATTTAGGCAATTGTTTGAGATAGTTGACTACTAATAGATGGTGCCTTGCATGTTCACTTGTGGGTTGGTGCCTTGTTTGTTCACTTTCTTGATATATTTACATGGCAGCTGGAGAAGGTAAAAGTGAACTACTCTTCAAGGCCGTCTTGGTGGAAGGATATTGCAACAATGCCTTCTTCCAATCTTGAGGTATTTTCTATAAACTATTTTTAGTTGGAAGCATTAAATGTTGCATAGCATTGGGATAGATCATGCTTTGTATGAAAGTAACATGGCTTATCCTTCAAGTGTTATGAAAGTAACATTTTTGTCATTTCATAGAGATTTTGTAGGGCTAGAAATTTTTGGAAGTGTAGTCTAGTTCATCGATTATAAGCATACTTTTTTGTGTGTATACTAAAAATATAAGCTTGGAGTTTTATTCACCTATGTGGTTTCTTTAATGTAATCTTTCTTATGTAGTGTGTGATTTTGCATCAAATTGTTCAATGCATATATTCTTTTGTATCAGAATTTGAAAGAAATTATATTTACTAAGTTGCCATGATACGAATATGGATTCTTATATGGATTTGGACACGGAAACAACAAATATAAAAATAATTTTATAAGAAATAAAAAAATAGAATGAAGAAACAAAACCATTTAGAAAACACAAGAGTAGAACTATAAATTATTGCCTAAAAAGAGTGGTCATGTACCATAACTCATAATTTGATAGGATTGATATTGATAAATTTTTAAACGATTTCATCATGAACTTGAAGTAGGTCATAATAGTTTTTTTGTGAACCACATCCACATGTCCTTATCAGTAGGGAAAAAAGTGGTTTTCTTGAAAACTATAGTAGGAATACAAGCAAGAACATAGTAGATAAAGATCGACCAAACCCTCACAGTACAACTTGACCATAAATATGAATCAAATAAAAAAGTTGAGAGAAGACCTTGATATTGATATATTAGAGTTCAAGGAAAGATCTTGACATAAGGATAGATCACACCTTGAGCATGAATGGGGTTTCATGAGACCAGGATATGTTTCCTCTTGGAGGGGATCCCATATAATAATAGATGCAACAAAAACACACCTATTATCAAGTATTATTTCATTGCTAAGTGTATGTTGATTCTTTCTTATCATTTGAATATGAAATAAGTAAAACAATTTTGGATTATAATTATTAGTTCTAATCACTCCACATGCTTTGCTAAAACGACCTAGGACCCCTTCTCCACGCAAAAGTGGAACGGATTCTGAACACATCTTCAAGCATTTATGGACTAGTTAAATTAATGAAGTGGAGATTCTAACCACTATTAGCCTCAATGGGTTTGTGGAGGTTTTATCCTTTTAAATTACTTTATGACATAGTCAGTTTATTGATTAAACTCATGTTTTTAATAGTAATGCATAGTGATCATAATCCTAATAGATGCTAAATTTGGTTTAGTGATCATTTAAGTATGTAATTTATGAGAAAATTATATAATTTACACTAATTTTCTTTCTACGTGCATTTTTTTTTGGATCAAATAACACTGGAAAGAATATAATATATTTGACATTCCAAGTTCAAATCTCATCCATGTTGCACATAGACTTGGCCATGTGCACTATAAAATTTAGAAAGAGCTTGACGAGAAGCATTGATTATGAGCGATTTAAGTAGAAAACTTTTATGTTTTGGTTCTTGTGCAATATTTTTTTCCATTATTCAACGTGTGAGCTGTACAATTGTTTGTGCTAGGATTTATTAAATATATATGTAATGATCAATGAAAAACTCTAGAATATTGTTGATAGCAATGGCATGATGCCTTTTCAAACCAAGAATTCAACATGATGGTGTAAACACGAGTAAGAACTGCAAGTTTATTGAGGTGACAAATCAAAACCAATCTGGGGTTGATCAAATTGCAGATTCAATGTCAACTGGAAAGGCGAGGTATCCAATTATATCATCTATCAAATTGCCAGATTCAATGTCAACGGGAAAGGCGAGGTATCCAATTATATCATCTAGATTGAAGCTTAATTGCTTGATGTCTTTAATGTGTTTATATAATGTTATTTGTTTGTTTTGTCTTTAATATTACACGAGTACTTTTGTTATTTGTTTTGTTTTTAATATTACACGAGTAATTTTGCTAGGCTCTTAGCTTTGGACACCAATGGTGAATACAAGCTATGGAAATGGACAAGTCATGACATGGTGTGTTTTTCAAATGCCCAAATATTTTTAATTCTAGTTGCAGTAGTTACATACTGGTATCACAATGCATTTAAGTTAAATAATTGAATGGTATACAAGAAACAACTAAAACATTTAAGGTCACGAATTCTTTCTTACTCAAAAGGTTTGTTTCAATTAATTTTTTTGGTTGGATTTCAATTCTTTTTTTGAGATATTTTATATTTTATGTGTATGTTTGCAAGCCATGTCATGTCTTTTATATTTTACATGTAAGTTTGCAACTCTATAGAAACCATAAATTTCTTATAGGGTAGCATGTATGGCATGTATCAAAACTGTTCTGCTCTTTGTTTGACATTTAGGGAGGAGGAGTACAATATTAACAACGGAATTCTTGTATATGCTTTTTAAATATGTTGTATATGATTTTTTAATATTCAGTGACAACCATATGAATGCAAATGATGCAACCCTTCATAGAGCCTCCCTAAGAAAAAACTTTTCTAGTTGTCCACCCCAAGGATAGTAACATGGTCGCTATTGGAATGAAAGAAGCAACAATAGAAATTTTGAATTGTAAAGATGATGAGGTGTTGTGGGTTTAATTGTTTACACATAGTTTTCATGTAAATTTTCCTTTATTGTTTTTGACAAATGAGTTTGATTATAGAGAATAGGGGAATTTAAGGGACACACATAGGGAATAACTGGCTTGGAATTTTCTCAAGTTTTCGATGTGTTTCTATCCTTTGGACATGATGGATTTGTACTTACCCCAATCCTTTGACATCGAATAAAGTTTACCAGTAAACCAATGTTGTTCTTGAAGTTGTGTGTATGGGGAATGAATGGATGGGAGAAGAAAAATCAAAGAGTGTGCATTCAGAAGATGTAAGATCAACATCAATACTTGAAAAAAGTAGAGTTCAGTTTTATAAGGACCAGATTCACTTGGTAGTTGTACAGGACATCCAAATTTCTATTTATGATGCCTCTAAATTGGAATGCTTGTGCCATGTAAGATCTTGTGCTCACTCACTCATACCTTGAGCAAATAACTCCTCTTTTGAACTTAATGTCATATTATAGTTTTAAAACTTTTAAATGGTGTATTTATTGAATTTATAATAGTTAAATTATCTCAATTTAATAGAGAAGGTGTTGTTTGTTGGTATCTCTCAATACTTAATAGATCTGAATTTAAAATAGATATATGCTAAGTTATTCCCTTCGTGTGCCCTTTAGGTTACACTATTGTCTGTAATCAAACTCATTTAGAGATAACAATAAAGGAAAATGTAAATGACAACGACATGTAAACACTTAAACCCACAACACCTCATCAACTTTACAATTGAAATTTTCAATTGTTGCATCCTTCATTCCAATAGCGACAATGTTAGTATCCTTGCTATGGGAATCTATAAAATTTCATGCTTGGATATGGTCTACAAAGGGTAGTATCATCTGCATTAATGTGGTTGTTAGTACATACATAAAAATAATATACAAAATTTCCCCATTTAAATCTTTTCCTCCTCCTCCCTAAATGTCAAACATAGAGTAGTTTTGATACATGTCATAGACGCTACCATATAAGAAATTCATGAGTTCTACAGATTTCAAAACATACACATCAAATATAAAATACCTAAAAAAATGAAATCAAGTCAAACCAAAAAAATTAATTCAAACAAACCTTCTGATCAAGAAAAAAATGCCTCACCTTAAATGTTTTAGTGTGGAACAAGGACACCTTCCCACCAGAACAAGAAGATACATATAAAACATGTATTGTCACAATGAAGCATCCGGAGTCAACTTCAGGTGAACCTCGGCCCCTAGTGTCATTTCTCAACCCATCAATTGGTTCCCACAAATTTGGTGCATTTTTTGTTATTACATGTGGAACAATCAATTATTTATCTTAAATGCATTGTGATACGACTATGTAACTACTACAACTAGAATTAAAAATAATTTTGTATTTTAAAAATACACCATGTCATGACTTGTCCATTTCCATAGCTTGTGTTCACCGTTGGTGTCCAAAGCTAAGAGCCAATAAAAACTACTTGTGCAATGTAAGTTAGTGATCTGAAATACAAAAGAAAGAAAAAATTATATAAACACATTAAAGACATAAAAGAATTAATATTCCATCTAGTTGATATAATTTGATATATTTCATTTCCCATTGACATTGGCTCTATCAATTGATTGACCAATACTGGTTTGGATTCACGGGGGCTTTAATTAGTGAACCTCTCACATAGCACATGCGATCGTGGGATATTAAAGAATACCCTTGATTTCGAGAGATATTGACCCAAACACTTTTTGTTGAAACCCCCTCCCAATACTTAAAACCTCCTCCCCACCCCTTTTTATACATCAATCCTTATAAACCACCCTACCCACCCCTACCTTAAACCCCTCATTCCCCCAATACCTACAATATATTGGTTCGTTTTTTGATAATTTTAAAACCCACAATATGAACTAGCGTCATAGGATATTGGCTGACAAGTTAAGCCCCTGTGTTTGGATTGGTGTCATTAACAAAATTCCATTTCTTTCTCTTGTTTGCACCCTCATCTTCAATTATTGGTTTCAAAGGCATCATCCCATTTCTATCAGCATTATTCTATAGTTATTCATTGATAATTACATTTACATTAAATAAATCACAATACAAATAATTGTATAGCTCACAAGTTTTCCAATAAATAATGGAAAACATATTGGACAAGAACCAAACATAAAAAATTTCTATGTAAATCGTTCACAATCAATGCTTCTTGCAGAGCTCTTTCTGAATTTTCTAGTGCACCAAAAACATGTCCAAGTCTATGTGCAACATGGATGAGATTTTAAGTTTGACTCTCTCAAAAAGAATCTTACCAATGTTATTTAATCCAAATAGAAATAATGTTAAATATATTAATATAAAACAAAACTAAAAATAATTGAAAATGAATGTTTAAACTACTCTTATAAAAATAAATAAATTGAAATAACACTTAACATCTTAAAAATTATTTAAAAATTTAATTTTGCTTTTATGTAGTTTTTATATTGCCAGAAGTCATTAATACAAACCATTACTGTATTAATAATCCAAGTTCAAATTTTGATAAAAATGGAGTCCACTATTCTAAATTGACCGAATTTAACAGAATTAAATATAATATAAATTAATTTAAATTTTCTGTTTTTCAATTTGTAAACGTATGTATGTTTTTTTTTTAACCGCTAGAAGTTCTCAAAGCAACCCGCGACACCTACATACCAAACTTACGATCCAGACTGAGCTAAATTTGAATATTAATTCATATACTTATCTGTAAGATTTAAAGAACTTGAGCATTCCTAAATCTCTTAAGTAAATCATCCCGACCCTTCATTTCTATCGATATTGCTCATGTCTCTACCCCAAGCCCCGAAAAACTCACCAAATTGCAATGCAGGAGATGGCCTAGTTGGCGTTGATTCCTATTGTTGGTCCCTTAGATTTTTTCTTCTAGAATGGATGCAAGCTCCTGTTCAAAAGTCCAATGACCACCTGCATGGCGTCAACAATGGCCACCCCCCTTATTCCTCGAAGAAGAAGCCAACCCATGCATCCCCATGTAGAACAGCTGCCCAGACCATTCAAGGTGAGAATCCCCATGTCGATCCCAACACGCGCAATTAATCTCTGCAGAAGAACATGGGTTCTTGCAATCCTTCGGCTCCATCCTTCCACGATTGAAATTACACATAATCCAATATTCATTAATGTGAGACCACTCATGTTCATATTCCATGGTTTCCTCTGTCGACTGAATCTAATAGCAATTGGGGCACATATAAAACCCCCCCATGGGACGCTAGAATTGAATAATTGAAGGCGTCCCATAATTGCTTTTATGGTGTGTTTATCCAAGGTTGTGCCTTCAAGCCCCATGCTCTCTGAAGGCAGCACTCTGAGACTCTCTCTGCCTTCATAGAGAGTAATCCTCTGTCGACTAAATCTAATACCAATTGGGCACTCTATGAAGGAAGAGAGAGTCTCAAAGTGCTGCCTTCAGAGAGCACGAGGCTTGAAGGCACAACCTTGGATAAACACACCAGAAAAGCAGTTATGGGACGCCTTCAATTATGCAATTCTAGTGTCCCATGGGGAGGTTTTATATGTGCCCCAATTGGTATTAGATTCAGTCGGCAGAGGAAACCATGGAATATGAACCTGAGTGGTCTCACATTAATGAATATTGGATTATGTGTAGTTTCAATCGTGGAAGGACGGAGTCGAAGGATTGCAAGAACCCACGTTATTCCGTAGAAATTAATTGCACGTGCCGGGATCGACATGGGGATTCTCACCTTGAATGGTCTGGGTAGCTGTTCTGCATGGGGATGCATGGGTTGGCTTCTTCTTCGAGGAATAAGGGGGGTGGCCATTGTTGACGCCATGCAGGTGGTCATTGGACTTTTGAATAGGAGCTTGCATCCAGTCTAGAAGAAAGAATCTAAGGGACCAACAATAGGAATCAATGCCAACTAGGCCATCTCCTGCATTGCAATTTGGTGATTTTTTCGGGGCTTGGGGTAGAGACATGAGCAATATCGATAGAAATGAAGGGTTAGGATGATTTACTTAGGAGAGTTAGAAATGCTCAAGTTCTTTAAATCTTATAGATAAGTATATGATTTAATATTCAAATTTAGCTTAGTCTGGGTCGTAAGTTTGGTATGTAGGTGGCGCGGGTTGCTTTGAGAAGTTCTAGCGGTTAAAAAAAAAAAACATACATACCTTTACAAATTGAAAAACAGAAAATCTAAATTAATTTATATTATATTTAATTCTGTTAAATTTGGTCAATTTAGAATAGTGGACTCCATTTTTATCAAAATTTGAACTTGGATTATTAATACAGTAATGGTTTGTATTAATGACTTCTCGTAATATAAAAACTACATAAAAGCAAAATTATTTTTTTAAATAATTTTTAAGATGTTAAGTGTTATTTCAATTTATTTATTTTTATAAGAATAGTTTAAACATTCTTTTTCAATTCTTTTTAGTTTTGTTTGGAATCAAAAAAATCTTACCAATGTTATTTAATCCAAACAAAAATAATCTTAAACATTCTTTTTCAATTATGTTAAATATATTAGAATCTTACCAATGTTATTTAATCCAAAAAATGCAGGTAGAAAGAAAAATAATATAAATTCTATAATTTTTTCATAAATTACATACTTAAATGATCACTAAACCAAATTTAAGAGCTATTGGGTTTATGATCACTATGCTTTACTATCACAAATGAGTTTAATCATTAAGTTGATTATGTAATAAAGTAATTTAAAAAGGGTAAAACCTCCACAAACCCATGGAGGCTAATAGAGGTTAGAATCTCCACCTCATTAATCTAACTCGCACATGATCGCTTCGAGATGTGTTCATAATTAGCAAACTAATCCGTTCCACCTTTGGTGGAGAAGGGATCCTACGAAATTTCAACAAAGCATCTCAAGTGATTCGAAAGAAACATTAGAATCCATTTTTTTTTGTATTAGTCGTTTCCCGGTCATAACCAGATCTACCGAATTTGTATACGTATCCAGATCCATATCCGAATCGATATCTGTATCCTGGTAATTTAGGTAAATATAATTTTTTTCAAATAGTGATAAAAAATAATATATACAATGGACACAGTACTTAAGGAAGTTTATATTAACAGAACTACTTAGGTGTATAAAACTCCAAGCTTATTTTTTTTAGTCTGTACACAAAAAAGTGTCTATGAACTCACAAAAATGTTACTTTCATAACATTTGAAATTTTTGGTAAAATTTTTGTTATAGTTTGAATCTATAAAAGGTGATGGTTGAATCTAAACCAAAATTGAAATGCAGATCATATTGTTGAGCATTTTAAATTTCTTAATACATTAGCAAAATATACCTACATTGAAATTACAAGGCCAAAAGTTTTCGTACCAAATAATTACTAACTTTCATTATTATGACATGGTTATGACTAGATATATGTCTCCAATTAATGTGCAAAATATTAGAATTCAAGGAATTTTCTAGGGAAAAAACATGAAGATTTACATAAAAGAAAGTAAGAATATTTAAGGTGAGTTAATGAGGTAATGATGTGAAAGGATGAGCCATGCATACCTTTATCAACCTTCATGTTAGGCCTCGGTTCAAAGGCCATTGGAATTTGGCAACTGTCCCATGTACTTGTAGTGGTGTCTAAAGGAAAATTGGGAATCCAAAATCATGTATTTATAGTTACACTGTTAGTGAGTATATATTTCACCTTCAGTTTTTCAAAGAATACAAAGCACAATCTATCCCCCAATCCTATACAACAGTTAATGCTTCCAATTAAAAAACACTTCATCCAAAATATCTCAAGATGGGAAGGAGGCATTCTTCCAATCTCCTTCCACCAAGACGACCTTTAAGAGGAGTTCACCTTTACTCTCTCCAACTGCCATCTAATAAAATAAAAAATATCCCCACTATTTCTCAATATGTTGGCTGCGACAAGAACCCATAACCCGCAAGTACAAGCAAGGCACCATGTATTGCTAGTCAATTATCTCAAATAGTGGCCAAAACATGGAAGTCCCCTCTCCAATGTTGTAAACCAAAACGACCCTCCACACAAAAATCATCCCCAAGTAGTAGAAATAATCATCGGTGAAAACTAACTTCCTCCTTTTAATAACATCAAACCATTTTCTAGAAATTAGGGCAATTCGTATTGACCCCAAACAAGGCCAAATTTTCCATTGAAGGAATTGAAGCAGTCAAATGCATTGCATTAATGAATATTAGTTACCTATAGCATTGGCTTCCTTAAATGTTGATGTATTTGTAACTTCAGAATGTATTCACTTGTATATCTTATATTTGACCCCGATGTTCCGATCGAGAGAATCATTTGTATTTCATTATACCAGGGTATGTTCCTATCGGGAGAGTTGTCAATATAATAAACTCATGTAAATTCATTGAGGTTAACCCTCCATTGTAGTTGGGGGCGGGGGGAGGGAAGTCCCCACCATTGAGTTGAGGTTAGCCTCAACTAAATAGTCCCCACAATTGAGTTGAGGTTAACCCTCCTTGTTGATCAAGGGGGCGAAAAGTCCCCTCAATTGAGGGGCACTAGGGTTATTAGACTCTCCTAGAAAATTCGTCCCTGGTAAATAATTGTCACTTGAAAATTTGTATAAATAGAGATTGAGCGTCTCTATTTGACACACACAATCACCTAGATATATCCATTAGAGGAAATTTCAACTCAAAATGCGCCTCCTAAAATGAACTAATAAAATAATAGTTAAAATAATAAAATAATATTTATTAATTTTGGAGGAAGAAAAGAAAAAAACTACTTTTTTGTTTGTATTTTTGACATATCTCCGTGTGTTTTTACTCAAATTTCGATCGGGAGAGCTCGTTGGATGCAGAATTAAATTCTGCATCCAACGAGTACCCACTCAACATACTTTTGATAGACCCTGCTACCCCAAAAACAACAAATACCTGAAAAAATGGAATGATGATGTCATCATTCCATTTTTTCAGGTATTTCTTGTTTTTGGGGTAGCGGGGTCCGTCAAAAGTATGTTGAGTGGGTACTCGTTGGATTCAAAATTTAATTCAGCATCCAATGAGCTCTCCCAATCGAAATTTGAGTAAAAACATAGCGAGATATGTCAAAAATACAAACAAAAAAGTAGTTTTTTTATGATACCTATCCCCAAATTTATATTAAAAAAGTGTTTAAGACCTATACGGTATTTCAAATTTAAAGAAATTTAATTGGCTAACACATGATGACATGGAATTTGAATAAAATTTAAAAGGCCCATTTTGAGTTGAAATTTCCTCTAATGACACAGGTGGGAGAAGAGAAGCTCACACAAGTGCGAGACAGGACAACTGTTGGAGATCATCTTTCTGTCTTTTGATTTTATTGTTGCCATTGGTGCTCATTCTATATCTGAGGAATTTAAGGGGTTTTATACTTTGTGGTTTCCCTGAGGAAAATATTTGTGTCCATTGTCTCTTGCAATTGATTGTTGTGCATGTTATTCTTTCAGATAAGATCCTAGATAATATTGTCTAATTGATAAAAATCTAACATGGTATTAGAGCTAACCTAAGAACAAGACATTGTGTACCTGGAGAAGCTTGGGATTCTTAATTTTTGGGTCTCTCTCCACATATCATCAGAAAAATGATGATAGGATAACTCTCCATTGAAGGGCACATCTTTCTGTCGAAGCAGAATTTGATTCCGGACATTTCAGGTTTTTGACCTACCATTGCAGTGGCAATTAGGGCTTTTCACAAAAGTGAAATTTTGAGTGATACCAAAGTAGGGTTTCTCTCCTCCTTAAAATCAAAATCTAGATACCAAGGTCAGAATTTTTGGTTGGGTAAAACTATGGGAAAGTAAAACCCTAACTTTACCTCGGACCTGAAAAACCCTAAAATACTAAGTCTCATAGTTTTTGTACATTCTCTATATCTTGATATTGGGGAAGGATAAGGAGCTGAAAGTTTTATAGGACAAATAAGATTTCATGTTGAACACTGTGTAAAAATTTCATCCTATCATTCGCTATATTCTTGGAGATATGATTCCTCCAAATAAGGGTTCCATCCTCTTTCACGATTGATCCCTAAATAGGACACCTAGGGAGAATTGCTATATCTCAAGCTACTATGGTCCAAATTAAATTTCACAAGATGTTCTAGAAAGGACACATATTTTAATTTCCATGGTCAAAGTTTCATATCCTGATAATGAAACAGTAACACATGGCAGTACGTACACATTTTCTATGTTGAACAGTCCTAAAATAGGTCACCTTGGGAAAACTTTCATAAGTCCAAATTTGTGAAACTAATTCAATTGAAAACTGTTGTTTTGGAAAGAGGACAAATGAGGATACTTCAGTACAATATTTTAGACATAGGGAGCATTAATTTCAGATATACTGCTGAAACAATTTTAGACATTTTTGTAGAAGAAATTGGAAAACTAGGGCTTCCTATTGAGGGAGCTTCCCTCCACTTTTTTCAGGAAAGGAGTACTTTAGATAGATCTCCTTGATGAGGCCCATATTTATATCCAATCATATAAAAAATATTCCAATATTTCAAAATTAGGGTTTCTCTAACATACCCTAGATTAGCCATATCCAAAACCAGGACGGACACCTCAAATTGGTAAGATCTAATATTTTGCTATATTCATTTGAGGTTCTCATTTCAAAATGACCTATCACACCAGCTTGATGACAATATTGGTGAAGATGAAATTTTTTGAACATGGAAGTAAAATTTTTCACTGGTTCTTGAAGAAAATGAATTGGACAACTACATAAGTGGAGAGGTTCTAGTTCCAGAGGGAGATGGGGCTAAATCCTTACACATGAAGAACTTGGTCAAGGCCAAGAGGATCACCTTATACCACAAGTGTCTTCCCTAAAAACACCTAAAGAGGTGTTTGATTCATTGACCAATCTATTTGAAGGGAAGAATATAAACCAGAATAAGTATCAGAACTCCATGATCCTTGAAGAAATTGACTTAGATCAATATTTCAGTAAAGAAGTTATAAGATCCAGAGGGAGATGAGGCTAAGGCTAGAGCCAAGAGAATAATTGTAGATTCTATCAAAAATCATCTCATTCCTCATGTGTCATCCTTGAAGACACCAAAAGGAATTGTTTGATGCTATGACAAAGCAATTGAAGAAGAATGAGATATGGTTATAACCACCTTGAATGGCCTCCCAGGATCATGGGATTCATTCATTAGAGGAATGCTTGCCAGAAGGAAGTGATTACCTTTAGCAGATTCTAGGAAGAGTGCACACAAGAAGAATCATGACTCATAATAAGAGAAAAGAGGATGGGATCAACTGAAGATCAAGCTCTCACAATTCAAAAAATATCCCTCAAGGGATGAGGGATATGCAGAACTCAGTTCTTGAAAAACCTCTTATCCATCTATCATTTGGATAAGAAATGATGTTGTTATGAATGAAGAAGATGATGAAGCTGAAAGATGATGATATTGTTTTGTTATGAATTTGTTTATATTGAGTTGATGTGGTATGCATGATAGAATGTTTGCATTAATGACTGTATACTACTAATATGCATGTGATGGGTAAGTAGTTTATGCTGCCATACAAATATCCATTGCTACTTATCTAGAATGAAACCTCTTTGTTGACATATTGGAATAGTTCACAATCTCAATGATGTCATGGTAGAGATGGAAGGAATCTACAAATTTTTTGTGAGATATGGATGTATTGGAGAAAATAGTTGCATGATCATACTTTTATGCATAAGAATTTTCCATTATGAATATGCCTTATGAAATGTCTCTAACCATACAACTAATGCATTTGACTTGTAGGAAAGATCACGTACAATTGCCTACAGGAAAAGAAGGATGAGAATTGTTCCGAAGAGCAACTGGTGACAGTCCAAGGAATAATCCAAAATGAAGAATGATGACTAGAATGTGATGTCAAATACTTGAAAGGAATTTCATAGTATCTTCCATATGGATATGCAAGATCCAGCATGCAGTAGGATACAAGGAAAGATTCATAGCACAAGGCTTCTCACGAAAACAAGGCATAGACTACAAAGAGATATTTGCAACCACTGGAAGTTTGACAGGAAGACTCATGTGTGCAAAAGAAGGCCTTGTACGAGCTCAAAAGACACCCATGGAATAACACATACATGAGGAGCTTGGAGATCACCTAGAGAAATGAAGATCTTAACCTTTTCTACAAGGTTGAAGACGAAATCCTATAGAGAATGAGAAGCTCATATATGGGTGAGAGAAGAAATTTTGAAAAGGTTCAAGCCAGAGGATCTTGGTATCCAGTGAGCCTAGATGGATACATAGAATATTAGTAGCAGAGGAAAATACTTGTCACTTTAGTACATAATACATAGAGTAGGAAAGCCAGAGGGAGAACGATGCTCTGCTTCAAAGGGAGTGACTGTAGAATATCCTAAAGTTCAACATGGTATGACATGATGGACATATTACTGATGGCTCTAGGATTTACTGAGAGTAAAGCAGATTCCAACCTTTGCTTCAAGGTTGAAGGTGGAATACCAGTGATGCTCATGTTATATGTCGATGACATATTCCTGAGAGGAAGAGAGGAACTCATTAAAGATGCAAGAAGGAGACTTGCTACCAAGTTTGAGTGAAGGGACTTGGGAATGATGCACTACTTTCTAGGCATGGAGATGTGGCAAAATGTAGATGGAATTTCCCTTGGACAAGGGAAGTATGTAGTGGAGATCCGAAAGAGGTTCGGGATGATGAACTCCAAGGCCATGTCCACACCAATGGCATCAAACCTAAAGCTATTAGGTGTTTCTTCATTAGAGTCGATTGATGCTACGATGTATTTTCAAATTATTGGGTCCTTGATGTACTCGACGAATATGAGATCCGATATTTTCCTTGTTGTGAACACATTGAGCCAGTTCCTAATGGATCCAAGACATGTTCACCTGATTGCTATAAAGCATATTCTGATGTACCTAAAGAGTACAGTTTATTATGGGCTCAAGTATGAGGAGAATTAAAACATTAACTTGGAAGGTTATGTGGATTCAGATTGGGTAGTTAGTTCCTTTGATAGGAAGAGTGCTTCGAGGTGTTTCTTAAGTATGGGATCAGGTGTGATCTCTTGGTTTAGTAGGAAGCAATCCTGCATGGCATTGATTACAGCTGAAGTAGAGTATGTCGCATCTTGTTCATCTAGTTGTGAGGCAATGTGGCTGAGGAAGCCACTATTTGATTTTCTTGATCTCTAGTTGGATGCTACTTGTATATAATGCGACAAATAGAGCTGTGTGAAGTTGTCAGAGAACATGGTGTTCCATGACAAGTCGAACCATATCGAGATCAAATATCACTATATCAGGGATATGGTGGAGAGAAGAGCAGTGAAGCTCCAGTATGTTGCAATGGATGAGAAATAGCTGATGTGTTGATGAAGCCATTGGCCAGAGTGAAGTTTGAGTACTTTAGGGAGAAGCTTGGTGTTATGCAAATCAACGTTTCTTCCAATGGGAAGTGATGAGTCTGTGTTCCTTTCCGACATGGTTGTAGGTTGGGCCTCCCATGTTCATATGTAATTGCACCTCCTTTCTAACATGGTGGTAGGATGGGCCTCCTGTGGTCAGATGTAACTGTAGAGCCTTTCTAACATGGTGGTAGGTTGGGATTCCCATGGTCAGATGTAAGTGCAGAACCTTTATGACATGGTGGAAAGCTGGGCTTCCCATGGTGAGATGTAAGTGCAGAGCCTTTCTGACATGGTGGCAAGTTGGGCCTTCCATGGTTAGATGTAAGTGCAGAGCCATTTTGATATGGTGGCAAGCTGGGCCTCCCATGGTCAAATGTAAGTGCTGACCCTTTCTGACATGGTGGCAGGTCAAGCCTCCCATGGTTGAATGTGAGTGCCGGTCCTTTCTGGCATGGTGGAAGGCTAGGCATTCCATGGTAAGATATAAGTGATAGATGAGCCTTTCTAACATGGTGGCAGGATGATCCTCCCATGGTCAGATGTGAGTGTTGGTCCCTTCTGACATGGTGGCAGGCTGGGCCTCCCATGTTAATATATAAGTGTTGGACCAGCCTTTCTAACATGGTGGTAGGCCGGGCCTCCCATGTTCATATGTGAGTGTTGGGTGTGCCATTCTAACATGGATGATGGATGTTTTCCTCTCATCATCATATATAAGTGCTAGGAACTCATTTTCAACATGGTGGTAGGTTGGGCCTCCCATGGTCGGATATAAACGCTGAGAAAATGAAGAGCTACATAAAGGCTAGGCATACAACTAGCATGAAAAAGGTTTGGCTCTGTATAACTTCGTATGAAAAGCAGAATTGAGAGATAGAACCATTTGATCAAGATAGAGAGAGAAATGATGATGATCCAGTGATGATCCAGCGTTGGTGATGATCCAATGACAAATACTTGTGCTGATGAATTTTGTCAACAGAATACCTTCCTATTTAAGAGGGAGTGTTTATGTATTTGTAACTTTGAAATGTATTCACTTGTATATATTAAATTGTACCTCGATGTTCCTATCAAGATAATAATTTGTATCTCATTGTACCCCGATCTTCCTATCGAGAGAGTCATTAATATAATAAAGTCATGTAAAGTAATTTAGGTTAACCTTCCAATGTAAGTGATGGAAATAGTCCCCACAATTGAGTTGAGGTTAACCCTCATTGTTTATCTGGGGGGGAAAGTCCCCATAGTTGAGTGGCACTAGGGTTATTAGACTCTCCTAGAGAATTCAGCCCTAGTAAGTAATTGTCAAGTCGGAAAATTATTATAAATAGAGAGTGAGCCTCTCTATTTGACACACACACTCACCGAGCTATAGCGCATAGGTGAGAGAAGAGAAGCTGACCCAAGTGAGAGAGAGAACAGTTGTTAAAGATCATCTTTCTATCCTTAGGTTTTACTGCTGCCATTGGTGCTCATTTTATCTCTGAGGAAGTTGTGACGTTTTCTCCTTTATGGTTTTCCTGAGGAAAGTCTTTGTGTCTATTTTCTATTGTCATTGATTGCTATGCATGTTATTCTCTCAGATAAGATCCTAGATAATATTGTCTAATTGATAAAAATATAACATTAAATAACACCAAACCTTTGCGATAAAAAGGGAAAACTTGTCCATCAAAGGTATTGAAGGAATTAAATACATTGAAAAAATTATCAAATATCTTCTAACTCTTTATTATATATTTTCTCCCCATATCATTTGGGTTTGTTCCTGGGATTTGCGAGAATACCTGACCACCTGACCAAATTGAGGGCTCTGGAAGTGTTGAAGCACTTGGAGGTGGAATTTAGTCGCTACCAAAAGTATCTCATGGTAAAAGTTGAAGTCAAGTTCGTGTGTGTCAATGTTAAAGTGTGTCAGGTTAAAATTCTGTAAAAGGTGTGTCGAACAAAAGTGAATTATGTTAAAGAATTTTCCATTGCAGTAAAATTATATCGTAGTAAAGTTATGTCATGGTAAATTTACGTCGAAGTAAAATCCTGTCGCAAGTATTTTGGTGAAAATATCTTGTTGAAGAAAAAGGTGGGGTTTCTCAAATGTAACATGTCACATCTCCAAGATTAAAGAAAAGAATAATTCTTAGTATGTAGTAAATCATTTTAATTATTGCAACTCCTCTCCTCTCCATGCTCCCACACCCAAGATTTGGTATCAGGGAAGTTTTAGGAGAGAAACTCTCTTAAAAGGAAAAAAGTAATTTTCCAAGCAAAGTTGTAGATGGATCCCACTTCTTGTGCACATATGTCAAGCTTAAAAACTCCAATTTTCTCATGAAACAATTATGAGTATTTCTCTCTAACAATGAAGGTTTTGTTCATAGGTCAAGATGTATGGGAGATGGTCCAAAATGGATATACATAACCAACAGATCAGGAGGCATATAAAAATCTCAGGATGATTTGAGGGAACAGAGGAATATAGATTTAAATTTTATGTTCTACATACATTAAGCCATGAGTAACAATAGCAAACATTGCTAAAGAGGAATCAGATACGTTGGAAACCTCCTATCAAGTCTTGGGAAAGGTAAATACTTCAAAGTTGAAAATTCTTAGAAACGATTTTGAATCTCTGTCAATGAAAGATATAGAGTTAGTGGAATCATTTTACATTAGATTCATTGTTCTGATAAATCAACTTAAATATCATGGAGAAAATATGAAAGATAGAACGACTGTTGAAAAAGTTCTTAGAAGTCTTCCCCAAAAATTTGAATCTTTGGTTGTGACCTTCGAAGAAACAAATAAATGTCATAGTTTACCATTGATGGGTTACAAGCATCACTCATCAATCATGAACATATAAACAATTGATCAAATATGTCATTAGCATGTGAATTCGGAGCATAGTCATCCATAAGTTGTGGAAGATGCAGAGAGAGATATAATTTGAGAGGGAGAGGAAGAATTTTATCGAGAAGAGAACGCAAAAAAAGTCTTGCAAATGTTTCTTGTAGAGGATAAAATAAGAACCCCAGTCAGCCAAGTAGTCACAGGTTTGATAAATGAAAAATACAATGTTATTATTGCAATAAATTCAGGGATTATGCATATGAATGTGGGAAGAAAAAGTATGACTAAGGAAACCAAGGTCAAAACAAGTCAATCAAGAACACGTCGATACGATAAATTTTTAGGAAATTGAATGCAATGTTTCCCAATAAAGTCTATGTGACATATGGTATTTAAATTCAGGTTGTATCAATCATATGACTCTTAATTTAAATTTGTTTTCTAGTCCAGATAAATCACTTCAAACTGATGTCACACTTGGAAATAATATCCAAGTCATTGTTTTGGGAAAAGGTATTGTTGGTATTCTAAAAAAACAAGGGGAGAAAAATACTATATCAAATATTTATTATGTCAAAGGTATGAAGCACAATCTGATGAGCATTGGATAGTTGTTACAAAAGGGTTATAGTGTCTACATGGAATACACGCATTGTGTGATTATGGACATACATCCAAGCAACGAGTTAATAGAAAAAGTATCAATGCAATGAAATCGCTTTTTTCCTTTCAGGAAAAATACAAACATGAAAGAAACGGAAAATTCAGGAGATACATTCAAGGAAAAATGAAAACTAGAATACATACACAGTGACAAGAAAGAAAGGTAAAACATTGAAAATGAACCATCATTTCAATCAGAGATTTAGGATGGCTTAGAGATGTGGCATTTTAAAATTTGACATCTGAATTTTGGTGGGATGAAGCAACTGCACACAAAGACTATGGTGAAAGGACTTCCATTGATCGACAAACCATAAGGAGTTTATGAAGGGTGAATTTTTGGCAAGCAAAATAGAGAAAATTTTCGAGCCAGAAAGTCATACAGAGCACAAACACCACTTGAGATTGTGCAATCTGATATTTGTGACCCAATGCAGACACTATCAATGGGGGGATGTACTTATTTTCTTACTTTTATTGCTTCAGAAGAAAAACATGGGTATACTTTCAGAAACATTAATTCTACGCATTTGGATATTTACAGTAGTTCAAGGAACTTGGGGAGAACCATAATGGATAAAACGTCAGCATCCTAAGGATGAAAATAGGAGGTGAATATGTCTAGAATGCCTTCCTAAATTTATACAATATCCATGGCATACACAAGAAATTCTCATCACAGTATACACCTTAGTACAATGGTGTCACCGAGAGAGAACAAAACCATTATGGAGATGGAACACAACATGATGGAAGCCAAGAATTTGTTAAATGAATGTTAGGTTTAAGCAATCACAACTATGGTATATATTATGAACTAGTGTCCTACAAGGAGTGTGAAGAACATGGACATGTATGAATCACAGTGTTTCTAATTTAACATTTTTTGGTTGTTTCACATATTATCCTCTTCTAGATGACTTGATAAGGAAATTAGACAATAAGGGACCTAAATGCATATATGTCGGTTACTCCAAAGACACAAAAGCATATAAGTTGTATTAACGTATCATAATAAAGGAATCATCAATTGTGATGTTCAATTTGTTGAGAATGAATCATGAGATGGAAATGTCAAGAAGAATGTCAAAATTATGTTGAAGGTCATGTATGATGACATGACAGCTTAAGTGGTTCAAACACCACATGTAATCCAAAATTTCGCAACACCATTGACTCTAATGATGATGTGAAATGTTTCAACACAAGGAACTTCAACATAAGTTGCAACTCAAGATACGTTGGTAAGCACACCAAGAGGTCAGCAAAATCCATCAAGCAGTTCGACGAGGTCGACATCAATGGATACAATAAAGACACGTCTTTGTGAGATATATTATGTTGGTACACCAAATTAATTCTTTGTTTTGCATTATTTTCTCAAATATATGACCCCTAACATTTGAGGAAGCTATCGAAGAAGAAGTATGGGCATAAGCCATTGATGAAGAAATGGAATGCATTGAGAAGAACGAGACAAGGGAACTGGTATATGTATCGAAAGAAAATGATGTAATTAGAGTCAAATAGATTTAAAATACCAAGAAAGATGCTGATGGGAATGAGCTAAAGAACAAGGAAAGAATTGTTGCAAGAGGGTTCACACAACAATCCAATGTATACTTCAATGAAAATTTTGCACCCGTCACACACATGGATATAGTGAGAACAATTTTGGCCATTGCAGCACAAAAAAATGGCATGTTTATGAAATGGATATTAAATCAACATTTTTGAATGGCTATCTGGAGGAGGAAGTGTATGTGGATCAACCACAAGGATATGAAGCTCCAAGTCAAGGGAAAAAAGTATATAGGTTGAAAAATGTACTCTATGGTTTCAGGCAAGCTCCTAGAGATTCACACAATCGCATTAATTCCTACCTCACCCAAAAAAGATTTCATAGAAGTGAAAGTGAACCGATGTTGTACACCAAAGTTAATGAAAAAGGTAATATGTTAATTGTTTGTCTGTATTTCCATGATTTAATATTTATCGTTGATTTTGGTATACAAGATTTTAGAACAGTCATGGAAAGCAAATTTGAAAAGACTAATTTGGGGCTTATGAAGTTTTTTCTAGGAATTGAAGTCCAACAATATGAAAGTGGTATATTTTAAAAATATCAAATATGTCTAAATTCAAGGTATCCCCAACACCAGTAATAACATGATTAAAATTGAGCAAGGATGATGATGGTTCATCTATAGATCCTACAATGTTTAAAAGGTCGATTGGTAGGCTTATGTATTTAACTATGAAAAAACTAGAAGTATGATCTCAAGATTCATGGAGTCACCAAAAGACTCATTGGAAAGTAAGTAAGATAGTTATGAGGTATGTAAATGGTACAAAGGATATTGGAATTATGTATTCAACTTTAGAAAATTTCAAACTAATTGGATACATTGATAGTGAGAATGGAGACAACACAAATGAAAGGAAGCACACATCTAGGTACACATTTCATTTTGTCATAGGTGTTGTGTCGTGGGCTTCAAAGAAATAGCCCTTTCTAACTTTGTCCAGAGTAGAAGCAAAGTATGTCACAACTACAGGCACTGCATGTAAAGATGTTTGGATGCGGATAATTTTAAGGGATGTGTCACAAAACTAGCAAGAACCAACAACCATTTTCTGTGAGAACAGTTCAAGAATTGCATTGTCAAAGAACCATTTGTTTCACAAGAGAACCAAGCACATCGACATAAGGTATCATTTCATAAGAGAATCAGTGAACAATAAAGAGATTTGTTTAGAATTTTGCAGGTCTGAAGATAAGCTAGCGAACATCTTTACAAAACCATTGGAAAGGGATAAGTTCCAGTAACTGTGAAGTAATTTAGGAATGACAAGTTCTTCTCAGTGAATTATGTCACACATAGTGAAAGTTTTAACTCTGAATTTTTTTGTAAATTTTTTTGTAATGGTCGCTATTTGCTCATAATTAAGGGGAAGTGTTGGAAATATTCATTACAACCAGATCTACATGACGTCTAAGTTGATTGAATCATAGTCTCTAGAATTATATCTTTTTTTTTCAGTCTATCTGATAGGATGAAGAGTTCACATCTCTCTATATTTAAGTAGCCAAATTGTAATTATGAAGTTAATTTTTTAGGTATAAATTTAATACAGTCTTTAATGTTAGTTGGTATTTTCCAACAAAACCAAATTTTAGTCTTTGTATATGAAGAGGAACAAGAATGAAAAACAAAAAGAAGAGAAGACGAGAGAAGAGAGAGAAAGCACATATTAGTGGAGAAGAAGAAGAAACACTTTGAGAAGAGTCCAAGAGCTCAGGCTTTGTTAAAGGTGAAACATAGGAGTAAATTTACATGTATGTAAATGCGATTGTAGTTCTTTTTCTATGTCATCATAATATATAAACCCATAGTTTATGGTTGAATGCATAATTGTTTTAGGCTGGATATCTTCTCCATAATTATTTGTGTGAATGTTGTTTACATTTACCATTGTGAAAGACATAAAGAATCCACAAATATTTCACCTTGTAAAAGTAAGTTTTAATCATAGAGTGCTCAACACAAGTCTTATTTAATATTTTGGCTATATGATATTGTGAGCTTGTTGCAATAAATCTGTGTCGAAGTTTATCCCAGGTGATGAAAAAGGAGTCACTAAAACAAGGTTTTTCATATTAGAAGTTAATAGAAACATAAATATACCTTTATAAAGTTTTGTTAAATGTGTCATGTGGAAGTGGGAGTTGGTCGCAACAAAAGGTGCATAGTAGTAAAATCCCGTTGAATTTAAGTGGGTGTAGGTCAAGGTTAAAGTGTGTCTAGTTAAAATTCCATAAAAGGTGTGTTGATAAAAAGTGAATTTTGTCGTAGACTTTTCCATCGCAGTGTAGTTGGTAGCAACCAAAAGTGTGTCAGAATAAAATCACGATGAAGTCAAGTGGGTGTTTGTCGAGGTTAATGTGTGTTGAGTGAAAAGTCCGTAAAATGTGTGTAAACCAAAAGTAAATTCCTTCATAGACTTGTTCGTCGCAGTAAAACATTGTCGCAAAAAAGTTTTGTCGTGGTAAATTTTCGTTGTAGTTAAATATTGTCACAAGTATTTTTGTCGAAATTAACCTTTGAAAGAAAAAGGTGGGGTTTCCCAAAGGTAGTGTATCACAGCTCCAAAAATAAAGAAAATAAAAATTATTACTGCGTAGTAACTCAAGTTACTTGCCGTAGCATCTCTCCTCTCCACACTCTCACACCCAAGATTCTTGAGAAATTCTCGACCTAATTCGTTTTAAGGGGCTAGAAAAAGGTCCATAATCAAATGGTAGTTTTAGTTGAATGTTTTTTTTGCTTATTTTCATTGAGTATAATGTATTTTTGTGAAACTCTTATTTGTGTAGAATAATAGCTACATCCTTAGCCAAAGTTTTACTCTTAACATCAAAATTCTTAGCTGTTGACTAAGTGAGTGCATTTCATTACATGAAATTATAAGAAATCACAACCAAATTAGAGGTATATGAATTCAATTTTTGAACTTCCTCTTACCCTAAAGGATTTTATTGTTAGGTTCAAACGACCTCTTTAAATTTATCAATTCCCCATTGATTTTCCAATTTCTCAATTTTAATGAATCTATAGATAAATAATTTAGACTCTTGACTAACGAAGAGACCTTTTTAATTTATCTTTACAAATTTGTAATTGTTTTAATGAATCTATAGATAAATAATTTAGACTCTTTAATAACGAAGAGACTTTTTTTAATTGATCTTTACAAATTTGTAATTGTTTTACCCATCCCGTAAATAAAGACGTCGAATGATGCAATGCCACGTGTTTGCAACTTCAGAGCTACATAAATAGGAAACTTACATATTACCATGTCTTCGATGGCTATTCGAGTTCAAATAGAAGTGGTAAATTCGATGAGGAAACGCAAAAGTCAATATATAAGAAAGATAAGGAAGGGGAGTCCTTGTGTTTTGGAAGCACAAATTATAACCTTATGGAATTGCAATGTAGTACACATAATCTTATCACAATGCAATTTTTATGGTAACAAAAGTTTCCATATATTATATAATAGTCAACGTTAAGAGACAATGCTGGGGTATATAGATGTAATATATATTATATCACAGTCAATATTAACACATTATTCTCTTTATTTATTTGTTTTTATATATCAAATTTCGATTGTTTACTAAATTAGTAACAACCTTATATTAATAATAATAATATTAATGTGTTTGAATATATTAAAATATTGATAATGTTTCCTTGCTAAAAAAATATGTTAAATTTACATTTATCAGTATATTTTGACATATCAATAATAGTAATGTTTGCTACTTAAATAATTAATAATCTTTTAGAAACTAAAAATAATGTAAAAAAAAGCAAATAAACCATTTACTAAAATTAGAAAATTCATAAAATTACAATGGTAAATACCTCATTAAAAATTAAAAAAATCATATAATTATACCGTAAATTCATCATTTATGACAAGTTCCCTAATTTGAAGTATTTAATCTTGTAGTACATAAAATTTCAATAAATTTGCAAGTTGTAAGACAAATCATCCATTTAGTATTATTTTAAATAAGTTGTATTATTCAAAGTATTTTTATGCTTTATTCTGATTTTATTTGCTTTGATGATGTGCATCACCACCGGTGTTTGTTTTTTAAATTATTTTTGTTAGTTAAATAAATTTGGTTATAATTTTTTTAATTAAAGAATGACATTTTAGTTAAACAAATTTGATATTTTAATTAAATAAATTTCATTATAACAACTTTTTACTTTATTGACAATACTAAAAAGAAATTTTAATTAAAATTAAATCCAATCACACATTTACCTTTTTAAAATATTCATCACAAATTAACTTTGAAAACAACTTTTAATTAACTACAACCTTCAACTCTAACACGAAAACAACTTCTACTTAAATGCAATTCACCTACCAACACTTGGTTTTTTTATTAAGCCTAACTCTACAGAAATGATATCCTCAATTTTAAGTTTGATCTTTCTAGGTTAAGTGTAACTATTCAGTCTTAAATTTAGGCACATTTTACCTTAGATGTAACTCTTTATAAGCACTCTCTTTCCGTTAATTAATTTTAAGGAAATAGGTATTTCTATAAAATTGTTTCGTATCTTTGTAATTTTTAAATGTTAGGAAAACATACAAAAACACGCCACGTTTTATCTTTGAAAATCTCTCCATCCGAGAGGGATGTTATTCCTTCAATATATACACAGTACATTATATTAATTAATTTTTTCTTTTTGGTTTTGTATTTTTTTTTGTCAATTATGTATTTTTTTTTGTCAATTATATTGTGTCATGTCTGAAGTTATCCAAGTCTTTTTATAGTTTGGATACTTATTAAAAAAACAGACTCTGTTTTTTAACTATTCCTCCTTACGATTATATATTTTCGTGAGAGTAAACTCTATACAATTCAATTGATTTATTTCATAAAAACAGATACTAACATTGTACTGTTTATACCAGCATTGTCTTTAGTAGGTAAATGCTAAATACTATGGAGTTATCTTTTTGAAAAGATAGAAAGTAATTGCTTAAAACCTAATCTCTTATTTTTAGGGTTCTCGCAATTATGGATATTGTTAGGTATGGAGAAATGGAGATTCTTATGATCAGAGAAGAATCAATTTTGATATAGTTTATGATGATTTTCTCACTCTCTCATAACTATTTTAGTATAGATAAATGTTTATATGATCAGAAAAATAAAAATAATATTGGATGATAAAATAGTCATTTTTTTCTAGCTTATTTGGTTAAGTTGTAAATCTCGTTAGTAGATCAACTGAGGTTCATTTTTCCTTAGGGGTGAGCTAGTTAGAAGGAGACACCCAAATTCAACAAGTTGAGGTTTGTTGTGGTCCAATATCGGTGCAATCGTTGAGTGAGGTTCATTTCCTCTTAGGGGTGATCTAGTTTGTAGGAGACACCCACATCCAACAAGTTGATGTTTGTTGTGATGCAAGCTCGATGCAATCCTTGAATAATTTTGAGGGATTAAATGTGCCTGGATCATGGTTTCTTAGACCAAAGGTCACTTTGTGAAGTAAGAGAGATTCTAACTTTATCTATTATTATTTATCAAACAAAAAGAGATTAAACTTTTTAATCTGTAAATTAAATTTGAGATAAGTATATTCTCATTCAATTATAACTTTAAAAAATTACGAAATTGAGACTTTCACAATCTACATACAAATCGACTAAATCAAATAAAAGAAACATGGATTCAAATCATTCTCTCATATTTCTTCTTTGGAATTTCAATAAATATAAATTCATTTTCATTTCTTAAATTAATAAATAAAATATAATATATTTTAATCTTTACGATTAATACTTATTTGCAATTAATAAATCTTAAATGAAAAACATATTTTATTAATATATATAAGTTTGTAGATATTATTAATTCTTCCTCAGATAAACCCACTAACCCTACACCGTCTCCCACAAACTTAAATATAAAAAAATATTATAATATAAATACTTACCTCCACGAGAAGAAAACAAACAAGCTTTCGAAGAGAGAAAGGGAGATCAAGCTCACCCTTCTTCGTAATTAATAAATCTTAAATTATAAAATCACATTTACTCGTTGCATTATCCACTTTTTTCTTTTTGTTTATACAAAATCGTTTTCTCAATTTGGCATTCCATTACATACATCACTCAAAGGGCTTAACATTTTCAGGGTAGTGTATGAAATCACCCATAGATAAGAACATATATTTCCATAAATTCTTCTTGGCTTGAGGAAAGGATAGACATAATTCAACCAGAATTTTGCTTGTTAATATGAAGATTTCGGCCACGCCATGGAAGGAGTTGCGGCGAGAGAAGGTGCAACAGAAGGATTTGGGACAAGAGAAGTTACGATGGAATAAACCCTAACAAAAGAGGAATAAAGCAAGAAAAGAAGAGTTCGACTATTTTTTGAAAGAGCTAGTTAGACTAAAATGTTGCTTTAGTAATAAATATTGAATGTATTTTTGGGCCAATAGTACCTATCTTGAGATGTAACTAAATGTATTGAAATAGAAAGACAGTCTGTCAATTGATAGTTGTGAGATTTTATATTTGGATCAAGAATTGTTAAAGAAATAAGGATTATAAAAGCATGAACCCAAGCTGTGTGTGGGTTGGTCATGATAGTAACGTCAGATTTGAGGAGAAAAGTGAAGATAGATGCTTAGTTAGAGAATCAATCTAGGTTAGTGTGGATCAATAACTTAGAGAAGAAGAGAAGAAATACATAAACCCAAAATTAGAGAGCATGAAAATGAGAAAAATATGGACGAATTGTAAAGAATATTTAATACCCCGTGTGTTAAGCCCTAGACATATGTAATTTGTAATTGTTTATTATTGTAGCACAGGGTGCTGGGAAAAGGGCCTTTAATGACTTAGAGACATTATTATTATTTTGTAAATAATTAATTAATGAAAACAACAGAGGACCTAAGGAACCACTAAAAGAGTATGGGAGGCCTAGCTCCACAATCTGAGGGGGAATAGGGACATTCCTAGCACTTTAGAACTTGTTTGGTTGATCTTGGTCCATATTTTTTCCTTAGTGGATTTATTAATTAATGATCACCCAAACATTGTACAAATGACCCAACATTTGATTAATTTACCCTATGTTGGTATTATTGAGCCTAATTCATGATTTAGTGGGCCTCCTTAGTGTTTGGGTGGGTGCCACTTGTTGATTGAGCCCCTTTGGTGGTTTTGTAACTCCTTGTGTAAATACTTGTGTAAATATTTGTCTAACTCTTTTGTAAATCCTTTTGTAACCCCCCTTTTCTATTTTGGAAAGATGCCTTGGCTTGTGTGACACCTCATCTCACTAATTTTGAGTTGGGTTGAGTGGCTTGGAGTCATTCTCTTTGAAATTTTGAATTGCTTGGGTTGGATTAGAGTTAACCTCTTGTGGTTGACTCACCCCCCATTGGATTGACTCAAGTTGGCGTACCATGGTTTTATTTTGACCCACTGAGTTAGAATTACCTTATTTGTTCTATAAATACATGTTTGATATCTTTGGTTTGGGGGTTGCTTTTCATGGTTCTTTTGGATGGTTGTTGATTATTGTTATTCATACTTTTGCTTTTCCTTGGTTTCCACTACTTGGATTTGTCCTTAACCTGGACATAAATCTTGATGGTGAATGGCGATATCTTGATGGCCTATGGGGTCTGGATTACCATTGCACCTGGTAGTGGGGTGGAAGAGCAAGTATGTGGTGAGGAATAGAGTTTTGGATTGTCAAGCTGATACTTGAGTTATTCTTCAGTGCACCTATATTGTGGATCTCTAGCCTTATCTCAGGGGTGTCTTGTCAAAGTGAGATCTTGCTTGGCAGTGCTAAAGGCTAGGTGGAATGTGGCCCAGATGATGCCAGTTGCACATTGATAAGATAAGTGATTTATCTCATGTTTATTTACTTTACTTGGATCTGATATGATTTATATATGGATGCACATTAAATTTTTTATGAAACTTATGAGTTATTTGTGGAAGAATTTTTTGATAGAATTCAATCTATTTATGCAAGTAAATTTTATGAAGGAATTGCAAACTAGTTTTTGGGATTTTGGGCACAAATTGTTTGAAAAAATAATTATTTGGTACCTTTGCTACAGAACTGATATTTCTACCTCTTTTCATTATATAGTGTATATTTTTATGGTGCCATATGCTCAAAATGGTTTAAGACACTTCTCTTTCATGCTTCTACCTTTTATTCGAAAACTAGTTCTCGATCAGACTGTTTGGCATAGTTTGGAGAATTATCACATGAAGTGTTTGTAAAAATGCCTCGGTGATTATTTTATGTTTATATATGATAAATAATATTTAAATGTGTGTGATAATGTGAGGATAAATATTCTTGGTAGTGTTGGGGAAATGTCTACCGAAATTCTAGATCAATTTCCAATTTCTAGCTTCTTGAATGGAATTGTTTTGAGTAGATTTGTGAGTTATGAAGTGTTGGACAAAATGTCAAAATGAGATATACCTCTTTTATGGCTGATAAACCATATTATTTAGAGTTGGGATTGCATTTGAATTATTCTACGATCTTTGGATTTAAATATTCTAGTGATTCCTAGGATTACTAGTCGATTCAGATGAGTAAAATTAACTTTTTTTGAGGATTGTTTAATGGAATGTATATGGGTTGAAAGCTACAGCCATATTATTGTAATTGATCCCTGATATTATTTACATGAGCTATAATAATCATATATCTCTCTTTATTTGGATGTTGGAAAGTTCAATTGAAAACTAAGTACATTCTAGTGAAATTGACAAATAGTTTTTGGATTCGAATCTATGTTTTTGGTAAAAGATGAATTTACAGCCATATGCTCTATTATTGGTTATTTACTTGTCTTGTAGAATGATATTTTACAGATCTATACCTTCACCTCTGTGTGCCTCAAAACGCGATACGATTGGTTTGATTGAATTCCGGGCAGTATTTATTAATTAGTAGTATTGATTGAACTTGAAATATCGTTCGTTTATGTATTGGGATCTGATTTACAAAAGTACTTTATTTTTCTGTACATGCATGCTTAAATATGTCTATAATGGCCGTAGGTTCATGTTTTGGTTCATTGGCATGGTTGTGTGTGTAATTCGTGCAAGACTAGTTGTTAGTATTGAACAACTAGTTAACTAGTTCTCATGGAATCATTTTCATTATTACTATGTTTAATTAATTGAAAAATGGTAATTAACCCTAATTTACATGTTATTAGGTCTTAATTAGCCATTGGAATTGATAAACAGTGGTTAAGTGATAAAAAAATGAAATTATAATAAGTAGCATCAATTATGCTCTAATTGTCATTAAGCATCATAATTAGAACACTAATTACTAATTAAACATGATTAAGAGTAAATGGCCTTTAGATGTCGAATTTATGTATGAATTGGATTGGAATGGATATGTGATGTTGCTAGAATGTGTTCGTAATCCTTTCAAGCCCTTGGATCAAATGTTTGAATAATTATTGAATTTACTTTAATTTACTTGTAATTAAAGGGACTTTGTCATGAAACAAATATTGAAAAATGAATTTTAATATTTGTTTAACTAATCCATTGTGCTAAAATTATATAATTAGCCTTATAGAACTAATGATATGTCTCTCAGACCCAATTATATCCCCAAGGGACATTACAAGTGGTATCAGAGCTTAGGTTCCAACACTGCGACTGTTGGGCCTTCTACAGAGTTATTATCTTATGTATATGTGCATTTGGAGTTAACAAATCTGCTTAGTAAAATTAATTTAACCTTCCTTATGTTAATAGAAGAATAATAAACCTCACTTTAGAGATTATTTCTTTGTATTCCTTAGAATGAATTAACATTGAATGTTGGTTGTTCAATGATTGATTGGTAATTACTATGTGGTGTATGTCTAATAATTGACTTTGACTTGATTGGTTGATGCTTGTGCATTTTCCTCTTTTATTTCTCATTCAATTGTTAATATCGAAATCCTTCTTGTAGTATGACTTAACTGATACATTATGATTATGAATTGATAAGTAAATAATTGTAATTATAATAGTATGTGTCCTAGTATTAGTTTAAGTCATCATTAAATATTAATTTGATTTATTAAGTGGCATTTATACCTTATATTGATTTTGTATTCTGTATGGATGGTATGCTTTTATAGTCTTATTTATGTCACTTGGATAGTTGTGGTTACATGGATGAGTAACTTCATGATCTAAATTGTGTTTCTCATTCTCCTTTCATTTTATGCATGTAGAATGGTTTTATATTATTTATTAATTATTACTATGCTAACTTATCTAATATGATAGTATTGGGTTATTCAATTATTGCTATAATTGTATTGATATTATGGTATAACACAACAATTCTATGAGTATATTAAATATGGAATATATAGGTTATATGACTAATACATTGTGTAAATGATTAAAAATAATATGATATATGATTGAAGAATTATAATATATATGTAAAACAAAAACAAGTATTTGTATATAATACATAGAAGTAGTAAGTATCGTATATGGTATGAGTGTATGATTGATATTAGTTGATGTATGTTGTTAGATATTATTGGTTTCTATTGGATGTTACTGATTGACATTGGTTGATTAATGGATTATACCTCTATGACATTGTCAACATTGTATGTATGCCTATTATTGGTTGTCCTTTGTTATTATGGTTGTTACATGTATGATTGATGCATCATGGTTGATGTGTTTTGGATCATGTATTCTGATTGATGTACTGTGATCATTTTATTATCCTTGATGAATTTTGGTTTATGTATTATGATTGTGTATTTTTGTTAATGTATTCCATTTGATGTATGTTTGTTGATGTATTCTGATTGTTGTATTATGATAATTGTATTTTTCTTGATGAATCCTAGTTAATGTATTCTAACTGTGCATTTTGATTAATGTATTCCATTTGATGTATGTTGGTTGATATATTCTAATTGGTGCATTATGATAATTGTAATTTTCTTGATGAATTCTAGTTAATGTATTCTGATTGTGTATTCTGATTAATGTATTCTAATTGATGTATGATGGTTGATGTATTGTGGTTGATGTTCTTTGATTGATGTACTATGATCGATGCGTGTATGGTCAATTGATGCATGTATGGTTTTCCTTGGTTGATATTATATGATCTATATATGATTGATATACATCGAGATATTATGAATTGATGGTAGCTGCATTTATGGATTATGTATGCATGATGGTTGTTGTATGATTGATATTAGTTGATGAATATTGTATTTTTGAGTGATCTATAAGAACAATTATGATTTGTGTTGAGATGAAAAGTAATAGGTTGTTATGGCCTTTTTTGTTCTTAGTTAGATTATAACTGTTGCATATAACTTCGCCGTTGCTTGTTACATTAAAATGCAAAAGATTTAGGTGATCTTTGAAAATATTTATCCTTGTGATATTTGTTGAAAGTATCTTGCTAGGGTATCCTTGTAGTATATAAAATACCTTTGTTGAAATATAGCAACTGGTATGGCTCAAGAAATACTCAGAAGTTCATAATTTATGTGTGTGTATGTGTAATCCTTGGTGTCTACTATGATTTGATAATCCCAGTATTGAGATAACTTTGTGTACATCTTTGTTTGGCATCTTAAACTATTTGAGGAATGGAAATGGCATCTAGACTTGCTTGATAAACCTAGTGTGTGAAAACCTCACACACTAATCTAGAAGGGTGGTTTTTTTTCTTTGCATACCTTGAATAGCACTGGAAGGGAAGGCATGGCCTGAGGAACTGTGTACCAGAGAAGGGAATGATTCCTTGTGTTGGGTGTGTAATTGTTTAGAAGTCACGCTAGATCTGGTGTGGGTGTTCATAGCTCTGGGGTTGAGCTCACTAGCTTAGTAGTTATTCTTTCCACCTCCTTGGAGGCCTCATAAACCCAACTATGTTGGCTTGACTGAATTTTATTGTATGCTTGGCTATGGTTGAAGTTTTCTAGTGTTCCTTTTTCCTTGGGGAAATTGTTCCCAGCTCAGGGGTGGCATTGTTGCTGAGAGATTAAAGAGCACACTGGCCTATGGTTGGGTGGAACATTGCAGCGACATAGCTGGTTACAGGACAAGATTCTTTCAAGATAAGTAATCTCTTGTATTTTATTTCCACAACTGTATTTTGTTTATGAATTTATATGAACATGTTAAATGCTGGAATTGAATGAATTATGCTTCCGCTGTAGATTGCAATATGCATATGTTTATACTTATCTATGTTTTATTTCAAAGCATATATATATATATATATATATATGTGTGTGTGTGTGTGTGTGTGTGTGTGTGTGTGTGTGTGTGTGTGTGTGTGTGGGGCTTAGACTACCTAGGTTGATAGATGTTAGTCCCGTCCTCTCCGCTGAGTAGAGGGGTGGGGACATGAGAGTGGTATCAATAGAAGCACTTCATATTATTGAAATTGATTAGAATAAGATTTAGTTAGATGCATTTCAAGTATATGTTGATGAAGTATCTAATCTCAAGTACCTTGCATATATAGAAGTATTTCCTCTAATTAATTAGAAAATTTAATTTTTTGAAAGATGTATTTTAAGAATCTTATTGAAGAGTATATATGTTTACTGCTAACCATGTGTCTGTCGGGAATGTGAAAAAAACATCCTTGTTAAAGAAGCATCTCTATTTCGAGTATCTTTGTTGAAGAATATGGTTTAGATGTTGGGACTGAGTTCCTGGATTCCCTAAGAGAGCAGTCTAGTATCCATTCTAGAGAGGTGGTCTGGTGGGTTGTCACCCCTTTGCTTACGCCATATCACTCTACTAGTCTAGGTTCTTGCACATGAAGCCATGAAATGGGATGGTGACCCCATAGATAGTGGAGATGGACAAGAAAGTAGTAGTGGGAAGAATTGAGGTTCTCAGAAGAGGTAGTTCTGAGAGTTTTTAAACTGATCATGCTCTTGTTATGGGAGGAACATTGTCTTATTGAAGCTAGTTGCCCAAATTTTAGATAAGTATTCTCTCATGTGCTATTCGTTTTGTTGTATTTTTGTATAGGTTCTATGGTGATTGATTTATGCTATATTTATGTTCATGGTTTATTAGTTAAAGAATACTCTTATATCATGTATCCTACATTCTTACACCTAATGTTAATCATATGGTTGATTGCAATATGATTTTCAGGTGAATGTATCCTTGTTGATATTTGAAGACCCTGTAATGGGAAGTGAATATTGACCCATGCTAGTAGTCTTGTTTCTCACAAAGGAATCCAGAAAATGGGATGGAGATATCTTGAGGAATAAGTTAAGTGAAGGGAGTCACATCCCATAGGTAGTGGCGATAGACATGAAAGTATTAATGGGAAATATTGTGGTTTCTCCGAAGAGGAGTTTCAAAAAATGCTACTTGAAAATTGAAGGTAGTGATCCCTTTGAAAGTTGTAAATGTATGTATGTATTATGCATAAAGGACGATGCATGGATTAAGGGGGAGGGGATGTAATACCCCATGTGTTAAGCCCCATACATATGTAATTTGTAATTGTTTATTATTATGGCATAGGGTGTTGGAAAAATGGTTTTTAATGACCTAGAGAAATTATTATTATTTTTTAAATAATTAATTAATGAAAACAACTGACACATCAAGGACCACTAAAAGAGTATGGGAGGCCTATATCCACAATGTGAGTGGGAATGGGAACATACCTAGCACTTTAGAACTTGTTTTGTTGATCTTGGTCCATATTTATGGCTTAGTGGCTTTATTAATTAATTATCACCCAAACATTGTACAAATGACCCAACTTTTGATTAATTTATCCTATGAGGATATTATTGAGCCTAATTCATGATTTAGTGGGAATCCTTAGTGTTTGGGTGGGTGCCACTTGTTGATTGAGTCCCTTTGGTGGTTTTGTAACTCCTTGTGTAAATATTTGTGTAACTCTTGTTTAAATCCTTTTGTAACCCCCCTTTTCCATTTTGGAAAGATGCCTTGGCTTGTGTGACACCTCACCTCACTAATTTTGAGTTGGGTTGAGTGGCTTGGAGTCATTCTCCTTGAAATTTCAAATTTATTGGGTTTGATTAGAGTTAACCTCTTATGGTTGATTTACCCCCCATTTTATTGACTCAATTTGGGTTATGATGGTTTTATTTTGACCCATTGGGTTAGAATTACCTTATTTGTTCTAAAAATACATGTTTGATATCCTTGGTTTGCAAATTGTTTTTCATGGTTCTTTTGGATGGTTGCTGATTATGGCTGTTCATACTTTTTGTTTTACTTGGTTTCCACTACTTGGATTTGTCCTTATCCCGCACATAAATCCTGGTGGTGAATGGCAACATCTTGATGGCCTATGGGGTCTGTATTACCACTGCACCTGGTAGTGGCATGGAAGAGGAAGTATGTGGTGACGAATAGATTTTTGGATTTTCAAGTTGATACTTGAGTTATTCTTCAGTGCACCTCTATTGTGGATCTATGGCCTCTGCTCAGGGCTGGCCTGTCAATGTGAGATCTAGCTTGACAGTGCCAAAGGTTGGGTGGAATGTGGTGTGGATGATGCCAGTTACGCATTGATAAGATAAGTGATTCATTTACTGCTTATTTAATTTACTTGGATCTGATCTGATTTATTTATGGATGCACATGAAATTTTTGATGAAACGTATGAGTTATTTTTGGAAGAATTTTCTCATAGAATTCAATCTATTTATGTGCAAGTAAATTTTATGAAGGAATTGGAAACTAGTTTTTGGGATTTTGGGCACAAATTGTTTGAGAAAATAATTATTTGGTACCACTAGTAAAGAACTCATATTTATCTCCCTTTTCATTATATAGTGTATATTTTGATGGTTCCATATCCTCGGAATGGTTTAAGACATTTCTCTTTCATGCTTCTACCTTTTATTCAAAAACTAGTTCTTCGATCAGACTGTTTTCCATAGTTTGGAGAATTATCACATGAAGTGTTTGTAAAAATGCTTGACTGATTATTTTATGTTCATATACGATAAATAATATTTAAATGTGTGTTATAATGCGAGTATAAATCCTCTTGGTAGTGTTGGGGAAAAGTCTACCAAAATTCTAGATCAATTTCCAATTTCTAGCTCCTTTAGTGGAATTGTTTTGAGTAGATTTATGACTTTGAATATGAAGTGTTTAACAAAATCTTAGAATGAGATATACCTATGTTATGATTTATAAAACATTTTATTTAAATTTGTAATTGCATTCGAATTATTGTATGATCTGTGGAATTAAATATTCTAGTGATTCCTAGGATTACTAGTCAATTCAAATGAGTAAAATTAACTTATTTTAAAGATTGTTTAATGGAATGTATATGGGTGGAAAGATACAGACATATGATTGTAAGTGATCCCTGATATTATTTACATGAGCTAGAATAATCATATATCTCTCTTTATTTGGATGTTGGAAAGTTCAATTGAAAACTAGGTACATTGCAGTGAAATTGGCAAATAGTTTTTGAATTCGAATCTATATTTTTGGTAAAAGTTGAATTTACAGCCATATGATCTGTTATTGGTTATTTAATTATTCTCTAGAATGATATTTTCCAGATATACCTTCACCTCGGTGTGCCTCAAAACTCAGTATGGTTGGTTTGATTGAATTCTAGGCAGTATTTATTAACTAGTTGTATTAATTGAACTTGAAATATCCTTCGTTTATGTACTCGGATATGATCTACAAAAGTACTTTATTTTTGTATACATGCATGCTTAAATATGTTTATAATGGTTGTAGGTTCACTTTTTGGTTCATTGGCATGGTTGTGTGTCAAATTCATGCAAGACTAGTTGTTAGTATTGAACAACTAGTTAACTAGTTCTTGTGGAATCATTTTCATAATTACTATGTCTAATTAATTGGAAAATGGTAATTATCCCTTATTTACATGTTATTAGGTGTTAATTAGCCATTCGACTTGATAAAAAGTGGTTAAGTGATGAACAAATGAAATTATAATAAGTATCATCAATTATGCTCGAATTGTTGTTAAGCATCTTAATTGGAAAACTAATTACTAATTAATCATGATTAAGTGTAAGTGGCCTTTAGATGTGGAATTTATGTCTGAATTGGATTGGAATGGATATGTGATGTTTCTAGAAGGTGTTATTAATCCTTTCTATCCCTTGGATCAGATGTTTGAATAATTATTGAATTTACTTTAATTTATTTGTAATTAAAGGGACTTTGTCATGAAACAAATATTGAAAAATGAATTTTAATATTTGTTTAACTAATCCATTGTGCTAAAATTATATAATTAGCCTTATAGAGCTAATGATATGTTTCTCAGAACCAATTATATCTCGAGGGGACATTACAAGAGTGAAGAGAGATGCTTAATTAGAGAATCAATCAAGGTTGTGTACGGATCAATAGCTGAGAGAGGAAGAGAAGAAACACATAGACCCAAAATAAGAGAGCATGAGACGAGAAAAATATGGAGGAATTGTAAAGAATATTTAAAGAAGAGTCTGAAAGATGAGTGTAGAGAACAAAGGTGCTAACATCTGTCTCATGCCAGATGAACAACAATTTTGTAGTTTTTCCTAGACGAGTTTTCATGTTATATCTTCTATGTGTGTGTCTTTTATATTCATGTTTATGTCGACTGTATGTCTATTGTAAATGAGTTAATCCAAATATGTCACACAACATCAGTTTATGAATAAACCCATATACATATACATCTCTCTCTCTCTCTCTCTCTCTCTCTCTCTCTCTCTCTCTCTCTCTCTCTATATATATATATATATATATATATATATATATATATATATTTGTCTATGGGTGTGTGTCACACTGCTAATAGATTGAATCTGTGAGGAGGATTTTAAGTTAAATACTATGATATGTGTTGATGGACAAGTAGAGTGTATCTTGAATGAATAAATAAGAACAAGAAGTATAATTCCTCAGATTTGGTCAAGTGATTGGATACGGAGTTGTAAGAGTGTAAATCCCCACATAACTACAGAAACATGGTTGTAGCAGTTCCCATAAGATATCTCGGGTGAGACTCCATCTGAATCGCAGGTGTTGCTGATGGAGTATTGCTCTGTTAGGATGATATCTTGGGCTTAGTTGAAAACAAGGGATGTTAACTTGGGTCAATTGAAAGTATGCTATAAAATTCTTATGTTGTTAGCACTGTGAATCATTCAAGTGGGGATATGTTTTAGCACCCAGCAAAGTCAGAATTTCAAGACTCGGTTGATTTTAAGGCACTAGAATTTGCGTGAGAAGAAAGTGAAGGATTGTGGTTGAATCTATCAGAGTGATTGGAGAAATACCTTTATACATATATTCATGATATTTTCTTCAGTGAATTTTCTATTTTGTTTCATGAGTGCTTGTTGAAGTTAGTGACCCATGGAAAAAATTTCAAGGAGGAGAACTGACTGAGTAGAGCCCTCAGCTGATACAATGGATGAAAAGAAATAGTAACCCTATATCTATGGGTGAATCCGTGGACCTGGGTAACACTTTTTGGCAAGCACATTTCGGCAAAAAACATAAAAACGCACCTCGGTCGAGGGCTTGCTAAACCCTCAACCGAGGTATTAATATCTCGACCGAGGTTTTATCAAGCCCTCGACCGAGGTTTTGTTCATCCCTTGGTCAAGGTATTTTATAACCCTCGGTCGAGGTATTGAAACCTCGAACGAGGGTTATAAAATACCTCGACCGAGGCCTTAACTCGGTCGAGGTATGGACCTTGGTTGAGGTACATACCTCGACCGAGGTGCCTCTGTCAAAAAATTTATAAAAAGAGGCCGTGGGGAAGGTCATGTAAACTCCTTTGGAGCAAAAGCCCAGGAGTGAATTCACACTCCCTGAAGTCCCTGGTACAAAATGAAATGGAGCCATTTATTGAGTAGTGGGATGCAACTGCAAGAAGTGAAAGCTTTTCGCCATTTTCAATATGTGAAAAGATTTCACTGCTTGCAGTGGCATCCCACTACTCAATAAATGGCTCCATTTCGTTTTGTACCAGGGACTTCAGGGAGTGTCATTAATGTTTGAATTCACTTCTGACCTTTTGCTCCAAAAGAGTTTACATGACTTCGACCGAGCTCATACCTCGGTCGAGGTATTAACTAAACCTCGACCGAGGATTTGTAAATCCCTTGACCGAGGGTTTATCAAACCCTCGGTCGAGGTTTAGTTAATACCTCGACCGAGGTATTTAAATAACTCGGTCGAGGGCTTAAAAAAATAGACTTATCCCACATTCAAACAAATGAAAAATTTCCTGTGCCTTGCAGAGGTGTACACCCTGCCATTCCTGGCACATAACTGAGCGGAGTTGATACCGATAAATTCACCAACGAATATTCTATCCATTGAGGTTTCATACACGNTAAATTATTAATGCAAGATTGAATTACTCTACGTGGACACGAGCCACTTATTAGCTTCTTCAAATTTTTAAGGTCACACAGTTCATTAAATGAAAAAATTTACACATTAAATGACATCGGAATATTTAAAAAAAATATCACTATGAAGCCAACATAATATTCTAAATTTTTTTTTTTTACTGCAAGTCAAAATTCACATGGCATATATGCATTTTGAGGGCTTCTATCTAGCACATTAGTAAAAAATCAGGTTTTCATCACCAAATTTGGCCAAAAAGTGTTACCCATATTCATGGAATCACCCCTATGGCTTATGACTTCTTGGGTGATAGTATTTTGGGCGGATATATTACAAAAGTTGTTATTGACACAATAAAATCATACAGTGAGAAAGAAAGATAATTTTTCCAAGGACCTAGAGGTTGCTATCTTAAGTCATTAAAGTTTTGGATCAAGATGCTCATATGTAAGAAAGGAATCTTGAGAATGAAGTATGACAAATGAATATTTGTGTGTGGAGAACTTAGATATATCGCAAGAGAAATTTGAGATAAATAGAGTAGAGTAAGTTGATATGTTTCCTGGTGAAAATGAGATTGAATTAAAAAGTGGTCTCCCGAGGAGTAGACAAAGACTTTGATTGGGAAAAAGAAGAAGGACTATGACCAGAAGAGAATGTTGCAGTGCGATCATAGGAGATGAATACAAATTGACGTCACACCTTGATGAAAGTTATTACGATGTGGAAGAGGAATACCAGCTCATATATGAAAGCAAAGGGGAAGAATAAGCCTCCAGATCTAGATCTAGACTACAACATACCTACGACCGTGCATACATATATAGAGCTAAGATATAGAAACTCATTTGCCAGTAATTTTGTCAATCAAAATAACAATACTGGTGGGAATAGCATACAAGGAACTCCCACTAGCCAAACCTTTAATTCAACAATACCAAGAAAGAACAAAATGGCTCAAAACGATATAAAGTTGGCAATATTTAATGGAAATGGGATAGAATAACTTGAACAACATTGGTTTCTATTCGAGGCTATTGTGACTGTGTGACAAGTCCAATATGAATCCATCAATATAGTTCAGATGATCATGAACCTTAGAGGTCGTGCAATGGATTGGTACATGAAATTATCCATGGTTCAGACAAGAATCCAACAAAAAAACTAGATCAAATCCAGGTAGGATTAATATATTAATTTCAAAAATCCCAAATCTGAGTCGCACTGCATTACGGAGATAAAAGAAATTAAGAAATTATCAATAGATCTTATTTGAGACTTCGAATAAATATTCTAGACGCTCATGGCCAAAGTAAGTTTTCAAATGTTCTATGTTCAACAAAAAGAGTAGTTTATTACGACAATGTTACCACACATTTGGATTTTGTTGATGTAACAAATGATTGTATCTCAGAGTGAGGCTCTAAAATTGGATATGATGTTGGAATCCTCACCGGTCAGAGAAGCTGGTGCAGGAATGATGCAAATCTAGTCACAACTTTCGAGCTTGACATTTTAGCTTCAAGATATTAAGAAAGGGAAGTCAATACAAGAATAACTCTGCTGTCCTAGATGCCAAACTAAAGATTATCACAAAGAAGAATGCCTCAAATTTATGAATTATGTCGCATCAAAAGCACCTGTTTTTAGGGGTTTTGGGTAAGTGAGTTACGCATCATTGCGGTATCTACGCAAGCTCACACAACATCATGCAAGGCCATATCAGTGTGATGGGAAAAAGGATAACCGATTTTAAATATTTAATGTATTAGTTGACCATGTTTTTTGGACATAGGTCATTAGTGGTTAGAAGTTAGTTAGAAGTTGACCTTTGATGTAAAGGTGCAAGCCTATATATAGAGCTAGCTTTGCAATTGTAAGAGAAGGATGATCAACATGATGCAAGTCCAAGTCAATATGTGAGAGTGATCAATATATTGTGATCTGTTTGTGGTATTGATGAGTCTTATGTTTTGAACAATCTGCGATCTGTATGTGTCAGATACTGAATTTTGGGATGTAATCTGTCTCCTCCTGTGGAGAACAATTATTTGTTTTGGATCTGTTGCGCATAATTAATATGACATGATGGTTGTTGCCTAAATGTTGTCTTCTATTTTCCTATTTTCTCTGTTGTGATGTCACTGAGAAGTGTATTGAATCTGTTTATGACTTACTGATGTTGTTGCAATAAATGGATGATGCGATCTATCCCAATTCTCTCACAATTCTGATGAATGATGATGAAGCTTATTCAATTTATTTTATGAATGATATTGCTGTGACAACAGTACTATGATAAATGAATGATGTGATCTTTTAGATCTGTAGTTGTGAAGATGAATTGTGATAACTGTTTTAGTTCTGTAATATGATAGTTATGCTACCGAATCCATGGATGCCATATCTTCCCTTCTTACTGCCAAAAACTTGGTTCTGACAGTGCTCCCTTGAACATCTCGAGTGAGACTTCATCTGCTCTGTAGATGTTCCTAGTTAGGGTAAAACCTATCTCGGCCGGTGCTCAGGGAGATCATGTTGGTTGGGCATCAACAGAGTGAGAACCCCTATCGGCAAGGCTTTGTTGGTGGGGTTTTGCCAACAAATGGTTCCATTGCTAGGACCGAGTTGCGATTGAAAGGAGGATATGTTTTCGCATCCAACCCGACCAGAGATTGAGGAGTGGTTTGGTCTAAAACTACGAGAGTTTGCTAAAATAGAAAATTAGAATCCGAAGCTTTCGACGAGCAATTGGTTGGACAGATATATTCATGATAGTCCTCAGGAATGGTTATTTTGTGAGTTTCCTATCATCCTCTATGAGTGGCTGGCGAATTTCACTTCTAAGCAGAAAATATTCCAAGGAGGAGAGATAACATCTTGGACTCTAGAGTTGATCTAGGAATTACAAGAAATGGACAATAAGGCATCGTAGGCTGTTGAGGTGTGGTTGGACAGTATCGTGGAGGGCTACATTACCGAGTTTGCAGTTGATACCAATAAGTCATTTATTGAAGCAGAAAGGGATCTCTTTAATGGACCACAAGGTAGGTTTTTGTTGTCTTTGCAGCTATCTATTAAACAAATTGTATGCGAAAAAGGTATTCTGAAGATGGACAAAGAGTAGTGGAACTATGGTGTGCGAACGATGTAGAAATTACGACAAGAGGGGGGAGATGCATGGGAAGGTAACTGGTATATGCACATGAGTTCTGGTGATTTTGTGAAGGTCATCAAGGAAACAAGTGGTTGTACAAGAGGAGGAGCAAGGTTTCAAGAGAATATGCAAAAGATAGGAGAAGGTCCTACTATGATTGGAGTGCGATACCGCAAAGAACAATGAAACAGGAGAAAGCAATCTTTCAATAATGAAGAGGATGAACAAGCTCAGGATATGCCTAGAATAATGGTAGGCTTGAACCCTAGTAGTAACGTGTCCACACCTCCACGCACTACTCCACCACTAGGAATAAATGTGCATTCTACATCGACTTTCCTAACGTGTCAGTAGCAGTCTGGCAGTGGAGTACCAGCCTGAGGAGGAAGGCCCAGAATGGAGGTAAACGAAATGAAGCTACCAATATTTCATGGAAATAACACCGATGACCTAGAGCAACACTGGTTATTATGTGATGTGATCTAGACCGCCCGACAGACTGTAAATGATGAAATCAAGAAAATCAAGCTGGAAACCACCCTCAGGGGTCGTGCACTAGATTGGTATATGTGATTCATGCTAGTTCCTTAGGGAGGTATAGTGAAAAATTTGGATGAGATATGTAAGGGGTTGTTTGAATAATTCAAGAAGCCAAATTCTGAGGCTCGGTACATTACCGAGTTGAAAAAAATCAAGCAGTTCCCCAATGAAACCATTTGGGACTTTAATCAATGGTTTAAGACGTTGATGGATCAATTCATCTTCCAGATGAGCGATGTTCAGCACAAGGAGTGGTTCATTTCCGCACTTATCCCACATATTAGACAACCGCTAATGCAGCAAAATATTTGAATGCAAAGCGAGGCTCTGGAAATTGTGATGAATTTAGGAACATCGACAGTAGGAGAAACTACAATCGGGATGAACCAGACTGAAGCACAGTTGGCCAATCTGATGCTCCAAATACAAGATATCAAGAAGGATAAGAAATATCATGATGACCACTAGTGCACTCAGTGTCATGTGGATGGACACACCAAGGATACAAGTCTGATGTTCCTAAATTATTTTCTTTCAGGTGCCCTGGTGTGCCATGGTGCCGCATATGTCAGGTCTATGGGCATCAACATGAGAACTATGACTACATGCAAAATATTGTTACTAAGTCAAATATTATGTACTATACCTTTTGTCATTCAATAGGACATGGTGATAAAAATGACGAGCTTATGACTTGCTTTAGGAAAGGACATGTGATTCATACTTTGTGAAAGGTGAGGACCCTTGGGGAATGCAAGCACAGTCACAGATGGAACAGCCAACAATGTAGGTATAGTATACATCATTTCCCTAGATTCATTTTATTCCATTGCAACCGCATCAATAATTTATGTCGCATCCATAGTTTGCACCACAACTACAGTTCATAGCGCAACCATAGTTTGCGCCATGACCACAGTATAATCAGGTACCACCCATTTAGCCTCAATCATAATATGTTCAAGCTACGCACTATGTACAGCAGCAACCAAACCCTTGCAGGAGTAGTTGTACCAGCCTTATTTTTAGCAAGAAGGAGTCTGAGGAGGATTCCGTGGAGGATTCTGGGGATGAGGAGGAGGCTCCGGTCGAGAATCAATCCAGTGTTATACCTGTGGGGTATTCATGACCTACCAAAGGGAGTGTCCTCATGTGCAGTGTACATACTGTGTGACTAGAGAGAATAATGTTTAAAATTTCCCTCAACACATTGCAAAGTGGTAGGATAGAAACATTCCTCAGTCGCAGAATGCACAGACATAGAACCAGCCAACGTTCCAAGTGCAGAACCAGCTGATGATGCAAAATTAGATCCCACCACAGACTTAGAATCAGCTGACGAACCCACCATTGACTCAGATGCCACCATTGAATCAAGCCCAAAACCTGAATCAAGGATAGACAGTTGCAACCATTCAAGCCAAATCATGAAAAAAGGATGTCGAAGTTGGGGTTGTCACTCATGCCGGTGCGACAACTGGAGAATATGGATCACATCAGCAGGTTCGGTTCGCAGGAAAGAAAAAGGTAGAATTTCATACTATGATGGAGAAAGACACCTTCTTCAAGGCCAAGCATGCAATTGGGAGAAATCCAGGTAAGTACCTATTATTGAAATGCTAGTTTATTTTGATCCATCTATAGAGGCATAGCCATCGAGGCAACATGGTACCTTGCAGCAGTTCTTTGAGAGTTTTCTATCACCATAAAGGGATCCTGAATACCTTGTCAAGATTGAGAAGTTGTTGTACCACTGGGATAAGACATTGAAGAATTCCGTAGTGAACGCCTTGCAAAAGAGGAAGACAGGAAAGGAGATGAGGATGAACAACCAAGTCAAAGATTACGAGGTTGACTCGGTTATTCAAGATCTCAGATCAGATGTAAACATTCTGACCAAAAAAATTTGGAAGGTAATTGGGAATCTGACATTAGGATGGTCACCAGTGCAACTGCAACTAGCAAATCAGCAAAAATTTCATCCCATTGGTTGCATCTCAAACTTGGTTGTCGATGTTGAAGGTATGAAAATGTATCTTGATTTGATGTGATATAAGTGGTTGAAGATGGAGGTTCCTATCTTGCACTACCAGGGATTAGGTGGGATAATGATAGCATGGCAGTTATCAATTTGAAAAAATAGGTTATGACATTTGAGAACCAGGATGTCTGGTTCATTGCTCCCATGGACCCTCAAGGAGACCGTCGGTATATTGAACCTATGAGGGATGAAGCCGGTAGAAGTTGGGATCATGGCTATAATATCTCTGAAGACTATATCCACCCTACATTCAATGGCGAACTTGGATGGTGCAGCGATAGTTTTGCGTTGTCTGATTCTGATGATGCTTTGGAAAATTGACAAAATAGTTTGCATGAGGTGTCATTAAGGAAATGTGGGTTGATCACACAATCTCTCTGTCGCGTAGAATTTGAGACTGCTACATTGGCAATTTATGAAGGGCTTCCAGAGTTATCAGAATTCCTTCAAGAATTTGAAGAGAAAGTGTTTGAAGCACATAGGGTATTGGTGCTAGATGTAGCATTGAAGACTACCCCAGCCCCATGTTGGGTGATGCACAAACAGACGATCCATGAATTGGGACAGTGTCGGAGATTGATGATGGTGCACTTTGATGATTCGAAGGTATATCATGCTGGGAGATACGATGGATGGAATGACCCTACCAGTCAGTTGATGGAATGTCAGGCCTTATGGGAATCGTGACCTAAATATGAGTGGGTCCATACTTTTGTTCATACTCAGGATGAGATGTAGTGGGAGAACTATGCAAGACTATAGCCACTTGGGAAGAGTTGTTCGTTTGCTTTGTGCAGACATTTAGTTTCTGAGATTCCAACCCATAGGTACACACTACAACAAAAAATGCATTTAGCATCGAATTTAGCGTTGTATTTTAGTGTAATGTTTTCCCAATTGTGGTGAACAATCCAGTGCTAAACCTGGTGCTATTGTACATTTTCGTAAAACACCATCTATTGCATCTTTTTTTCTATCTTTTTTAACATCCATTTTTGCATCCATTTTTGTGCCCAATTTTTTTGATCTTTTGTTACACCTTTATTTGTGCCCAATTTTTCTACTTCTATTGCATCTTTTTTGCGTCCCTTGTTACATCCATGTTTGCACCCAATTTCACGCTGAATTTTTCATCCAATGTTGCAGCTTATTTTGCTCCTAGTTTTTCATCAATTCTTGCACCCAATTTTGCACCATGTTTTGCATAAAATTATGTGTCGAATTATGCATCTAACATTGCATCTAGGTTTCCATCCAATTGTAGGCCCAATATTGCGTCTAGTTTTGCATCCACTTTTACTAATAATGTTGCATGCTCATTTGCATCTAGTTTTGTGGCATGTTTTATGTCCTTTTATCAATCCATGTTTATGCCTATTGTTTCATCTTGTTTTATGTCATATTTTGTATCTAGGTTTTCACCTAGTGTTTCATCCCGGTTGATGTATTTTTTTGCATCTATGTTTGAGTCCAATGTTGCACCCAGTGTTGCAACTAGTGTTGTGCCTAGTTTTTAGCCCATGTTTGTATCTAATATTGCATCTAGTTGTGTGTCCAATGTTGCATCCCATCTTGCATTCAATATTACGTCTATTTTTTGATCCAATGTTTTGTCCCATATTGCATCCAATATTGTGTTTCGTTTTGTGTTTTTGTTTGTGCCCAGTGTTGCTTCCTGTTTTGCACCTGGTGTTATGCCTAGTTTTATGTGCATCGATACACCATATTTTGTGTTCAATTTAATGTCCAATTTTACATCTAGTTAGGAGTCCACTTTTTCATCTACTATTGTGTCTAGTTTTGGACCTAGTATTGCATCTAGTTTTGAGTCATTAACTATGTCTAGTGTTCAGTCTCTTTTTGCATCCAATTTTGTGTTTAGTGTGACATCCATTTTTGTGTCCACATTTGCATTTGACATAAGGCCGAATTTTCCGTCCACTTTTGTGTTTGGTGTGACGTCAACTTTTACATCATGTTTTGCATCCATCTTGCACTAATACATTTTTTACCTTTAGAAATTTGCAATATCATTAGGGCATGGAGGAATCGAACCACCAACCTCATGCTTATAAAGTAGGCACTCTTCCATTGAGCTAGCACCCTTTAAGAATCAGGAAGAGGAGCAATATTAACACATAAATTTCATCATTTGTAATTCTAATAAAATAAAATAATATCCAAAGAAATACATGCTTAAAATCCAATTTATTTTTCCAAACACACTAATAAGAACAAAAATCTACCGTGCTCAGGAAACAAAATATCCTAAACAATTACACAATCTATTAAAGTGGTCTACAAAAGGGTCTTAGAGAAAAACATAATGTATTGATACATACATAATAACCTAAACTTGATATGGACAAAGAATAAGGGATGTGTTTAAGAAATAGTTGTAGAATCCAATTGAGGATGTGTGTGTTGCTACATAAATATTGTTATTCATTGATGATGTGATTTTGTTCAGCAATGGGATGGATGGTAAAATAAGAACTCATGAATGGTTACTAAAAGAAGATGCCTACTATGTGCATCATATATGATATAATGAATATTTTAACAATGAACAGCAACAAAGACTATTTATATTAGCAAACAATTATTAGCCACGAGCACATGCTATTGTGCACATGCGACTACGGTATGATATGCAAGTACATAAAGATATTTGTGTGCATAAATAAAGATATATTCATACCCATTAAACTATATTTCCATATTCAATGGAAAAAAATAATAGAACAACGCATATAGAAGAATTAAAGATAAGTGTAATATTAATGGGATAAGCTATTCAATGTCAGCTACCATGATATATCAGCAATATGTCAAGGTGGTGAAAAGGAAATTTAAACAACCACATTGTTCTCAAAAAAAGCCAACTATTCACAAAATAAAACCAACCACTCACTTCAAACCTTCAAACTTATACATTTAAAGTTTGACTAAGAAGGTAAAGTGTCATTGGCCTTGATTTCCTTTCTCGAATTTGAATTTTTTAGCTTGTTTCCTTTTTATGCCCAATATTGAATAAAAATTAAAAACACGGGGTAGCAGAATAGACAGGGAAGCAGGTATGGGCAGCAGATCTAGGCAGACAAAACAGGAATCTGGGTAGCCTACTAATTCTTAGTAGGAGAGAGAAGGTTACGGAAGCAAGCCCTAATTTGCTAAAAATCCCTAATTGGGCGTTTTATGTGCAAATGGATTATCTTTTGTAATTGTGGATCTGTTGTACAAACTAAATTAGGGTTTGTGGAATTTTTGAAAAACTCAGCCATGTCATTTACGAGATGAATTACTAATGCTTTTAGGGTTTTTTCCCTTTAAAGGTTTCCCCAATGAAAAAATCTTGTGTTCAGTGTGTTGATGTGTTGATGTTGTTTATTGCACTTGTCATTTGTTTATGTTAGTCTACAAATTTTAAATGTATTCATGTGAATTCTAAAAATTCAACACGAGGGTGGTTCTTCTAATGGTAAATGTAAATTGTAGCTAATCCGAATTAAGAAAGAAGGTACATAAATACCTTTTCCAGCAATAGACACAGAATTTAAAGGAAGAATGATTCACAATTAAGTTTCTTCTAACAAGGAGAAAGGTTACTAATATTATAGCCATCAAAACACATTGATGCAAAATATTTATGACTTGGTATTCAACAAATTAAATCCAAATACATTATACCTCCCAAAAGAAATGCTTTGCTTGCATTGCCTTCAAAATATACAACTAAGCCAACAAATCCAGCCATCCATCCAAATGAAGGGAGATATTCTTTAAATAGAATTGAGCTCCATCTCCTTTTACAATAAAATATAATTGTCTTCCTAGATCCACTAATCTCTCCAAGACAAATGATAAAATAATCTTGGATACACCCATGCTTTTCTCCAAGGAAAACAATACAAAAATGTTGTCTCACATAACCAACTAACATGACAAGTCAAACAATAATGAGTGGTTATGCTAAGTGTATCCTCTCAAGTGATTAACCTTGCTAATAATCTCCGATGTGTCCTTAATCCTATCCAAGAGAGATCAGTCCACTATTAATATTTAGAAAGCGTCTATAGTGGTCAAGCTACCATGATGTTGTAGACCAATTTTGTCCCAGACTTGAGCCAATCCGCTAGAGATATGAGAATCCACCTTTGACAGTGATAATCGATGGCAGAGTACTTTTTGAAACAAACAGCGCCCTAGAGTAGAATTACCATTCTGCCCTCTCACTTTCGAGCCCACATGATCCTTGAGAGATACTTAGTATACCATGATTCACTTGAGAAGTAGAGTAGAGCAGATAATTTATACACTTTTTCTTTGCCTTTCCAGATAATTAGAGGCATTGCATATCTGGATTTAGATGCACAGTTGACTAAGGAGGTGTATAGCATGGGATTTTTTTGTATATTTTTCCTTTCCTGATTATACTAGTATATATGGCTAGTCATATGTGGTAGAAATGTGGTGATGATCTATTAATTTCTTTTGGACTAACAATTCAATCATTAAGCAACACAATGTTAAGGATTATTCATATGCTTGGTAGTAGGGTTACCCCATGTACAACTTGCACCATTCCCCATCTGGTTATGGCACCACCTTTCACTTTCCTTCCACCCATCCATTTGTCCGCTATTACTAATTATCTCCCCTGACTTGGATAGTACTCTTGAGAACAAAGATCTTTTCCCCATCTTGACCTCTTTGTTGGGTAAACTCCATGTTCACTTTCCTTGGATTTGGAGTGTGAAAGTGTCTCCATTACTCCTCAAATCAAGCATTCCTATAAAATGGAGGTTGATTTTAGTCTTTTCAGGGAGCCCCAACACTCTCTCTCCACCATATTCCAGCTCTCGAACCCAAATTGGCCCTTTATATGAGAGAGACCCTTGAATTTATATCTCACTAAATCTAGACACCCTAACCCAAATTGGATGCCTCTACGTAGATTACCTCTTTTTTACAACAGAGGCACCAAGAGGCAAATAAACAACGATACTTCATTTGTTGTTATATCCATGTGAAACTGCAAGGCCTCCCAATGAGGGCCTTACATGGATGTTGAATTAGATCTAAGGACAATTCACACAACACCAATGGACAGGTTATTTTTTTCCAAATATCGACAAAAATCTACATCATCCAAATAGGAAAGCACTTCATAGAAAAAGTCCCACAGTTCTCCTAGGTCCTCCATAAAGTGATTCGTCATTGGCTTCTTCACTTCGGCCTCAAAATAAAAGAGAGTGATTCAGGGGTGATTTCCTTGTGTGAGTAATCATACCCCACCTCTCCCTTTCAATATTTTTTGTTATCAGTTCCTCAACAACATTTGCATGTCTATGCATTTCCACTCTGCTTCTCCGCTCCATGGTCTCAAACCTAAGATCTTATCTAGTGCAGCATAGTTTAGGTTTGCTTCATGCTTTTATATGCCTTTTTGGGACTGTCCTTTGGGATCCCACTTGCATCATACATTATTGTGGTTAGAAATCCCTTTGACCTATTTGTGGTCATTAGTAGGACATTAATAAAATGATATCATCTTATATGTTTCCAAAGATGGCTTGCAGGTGGAACATCCCATAGGGGATGCCAATAAAGATTGATTCCAAGGATGTAGAGTTACTGCAAGCCGCAATGTGCTCTATCTATGATGCTTGATTGGCCCCATTCCACCTTTCACTGATTCTAGTTGTATAGAATCTTCTTATACAGGGCTGTAATAAAAATGAGAAATTTCTCTAATCTTTTAATATGTAATGATCTACATGAAATTTTCTGGTTTTAGAGCCAAATGAGAACTTATTCCTGAAGGTATTTTGAGCTTGTAAGACATTATGGATAGTTGTTTTGAGTCCAGATAAAGGAAAATAAGATTTCTATTCTCTTTTTGAAATATGGAAAAATGCCAGTGATATATTGAGAGCAGTCATGTGCCAAGTTTTAAAAGGCGATATATAATGCACTTATATGAATGCCAGAAGCATATGCGATAAGTAATTTCCTTTCAATCTTTGAATCAATTTATCATATATATTCCATTGTGATTTTTTTCTTGAGAAAAAACATGACATATTCATTTATCATTTGTAAAGATGATTAGTATAGGGATATGGCATAGGCTTTAATACACAATGACCACTGGAATTAATCATTTGGAAGAAATATTCACCGAATACAAGCTTTCATGTATTAAAAAAAAATTATCTATGTAAAAAGAAATAGGTTTCCTATAAAATTTATTACCTTCATTTATTTTTCTTTTATTAGTGAATAAAATGCTTAAGCTCTATATTGAAATACAAGAATAAGTTTTAACAAAGATGATGAGATTAACCACCAAAATATTGCATTGCTTGGACATATAGTAAATATATGGTAGAATATTCTTCTGTATCCACAACCATGAACTGCAATGGAATAATTAATGAACTGTGTTATTGGAAGGAGAGCATTACTAATTGTAAGGATCACGTTAGAATTGATCAAACTAGAATAAAGTTATCCCACACATAGATGCACACGAGCGCGCGCACACGCGCGCGCGCGCACACACACACACACACACACACACACACACACACACATCACACCCCCTCCAATATCTATCTATTCCTACTCAAACCCACATCACCAATACTATCTCATCGGTCTCCTATCTATGATCCAGTGAACCGAATAAGATATGTAAGCATAGCCTGATCATAGTGAGAACTTTGAACTCATTTTTCCTTGACAAAATCACATCAAGCTAACCTTGTTATTGACTAAAAAAAATTTATCGGTTTAATAAACATTAAGAAAATGATGCTTGTTTGTGTGATGTAATTTTCTGTTCCATGATGTATTGATTTGATTTTGAAGTAAAATATGCACCATTAAAAATAGATGAAAAAATGAATAAGCAAACTTGATCTTACCTCATCATATTTCTCGAATTTTTGGGAATCTAACTCCCCATTGACAATAGGTTTGAATGCAACTTCCATATCATACAATTTGTTCCACTGATAAGATCTAAACCATGGGTGTGCCTAGGGGTGAAAAGAAAAGAGAAATAAATTAAGTCAGTTTAAGATACCAACTATCAGAAGCATACACAGTTATAACATTATCTAGTTTGATTTGAGAAACTCATTATAGACTTATTTTAACTAAAACACAGTTATAATAATAACACAATTCCTATGTTTGTACTAGGTAAATGTTGCAACATTTAGTACAATCAATTCATTGCTAGTACCAATACCATAATAACAGTATAATATATATCAAGATGCCATTTCTTCAGCACATGCCATTTCTCAAATCCCTATTGTGCCCCTACATGTTGATCCATGACACAAGAAATATGAAACAATTGAATAGATTACTTGGATTTTTCTTATCCTGTAATATTTTTCGAGCATTCTTAAGATCGATATACCTTTGATAGTTGAGGGATTTTGGTTGTTAAATAAGTTAGCTTCAAGCCTTCTGTGTAGGCAGTTCTGGCATTGAAATAGGTCGATGAATTTTTTTATTTGATTTGGATTCCTTTCTTGTATCACTAATGAATTGATACCCATAAATCCACTTCATCTGCCCCTTTGTCCATATTCCTGCTCTCTCCCTAATTCTACATATCTCAATCCAATTTGATTTTTAACTATTTGAGAAATGACAGCTTTATATTTCTATCATTTATTTTCAAATGTTGTCCGCAATATTTGTAATTTGTTTTTTGTGTTTTCTTTATTGTTGCATACGAGGTTTATTGCTCATATGTTGTAGATAGTATATAGTGGTGTTTAGTTTTTGAATGTGATTCCTTTGACAACAATTTTGTATGTGAATGTGATTCCATTTCTTTGTGAGAGATACTTATACCTATTTTCATATAAATGACAAGAAGACATGGTGTTGTGGGATTGCATCTATGATCCAAACTAGATGCTCAACAAACCTATAACTAAAAGTAAGCACTTTTTCCTATCCAGTTGATTGAACTAACATCAAGACTCCTTTTACTGAAATCATATAGTTGGATTCATTATATTCAAATACAAGAAAAATTTGTTGTGGACCCAATCCTTCTAATTTTCATCATCAGTAGTTAAGATCCCTAAAAAACATTGTCCTTAACCATGGTCTTACTTTTTGAGGCATGGACTATGTATTTCGGTCAATCTTCCTTGATGATTGTTGTATTTATCTCTAAATGGCAAATTATTGAACTCAAATCATTGGTTGAGGTTTTCTTGGAGATATGTCTATAATATTTGGAAGTGATAAAACATGATACAAATAAACCATAGATGGTAGGTTTAAGGTTGTTCGAAGAATTTTCCTTATACCTTGCCCAAAATATGAGATGATGGTTGTTTTTATGCCCAGAATGCCTAAAATTGCTAAATCAAGTGTTTGCACTGTTGATTTCCCTCAAAACACCACCCATATTTGAATTGAAGGCCTCTTCATCATTGTTTTCATTATCAGACTTCAATACAAACATGTTATAAGTGATGGTGTAAGCCATAAACCACCTAGAATTAGCTAAAAATAGCGCAGATATTACAAATGATGTTTTTTTACCACTATTTATGCTTCAAAATTGCCCAGAACTCACCAAAACTTGGTTCCGTTGCTGATTCCACATACATGCAGGCCCAGAACTATTTAGAATAAGACCAGACTTCAATTCAAGCCTCTCTTGTTGTTGTTATGAGGGTTAAGGAAGTCCAAATAATGCCCAGGTTTGAGGTTTTAAAGTTGTTTCTTCAGAACATGGCCATTTTGGAGATTGAATGTTGTTTGATGACCAAATTGTGCCTAGAACTGTTGCAATGTGCCCATATTTAACTCCATTGTAGCCCAGGTTGCTTCTTATGTCCTTTCTCATGCCCAAAAATCCTAGGAATTAGTCCAGAATTCATTATACAACTGATATAAGGTCAAGTCATGCTTCATACCTGCCCCTAAAACTTAGAAATCAACCCAAAAACCCTCATTAAAAATTAGGTGGATGCGCCATGCAAAATAAGGGGGGGTAACAGATCCCTAACTACATTTCATTTAATTAGAGGGAACTTCTTGGTATTGGATGCCCCCTTGCCCAATGTTGCAAATATCGTGTCACAGAATATATTGCCGAGGTCCTAGAAAGAAACTTATCGAAAATATCGGGGAAAATATCAGAAATTATTGAGAAATATCGGCAAAAATAAACATAGACCTGAAGATTTATGAAAATATCGGAAAAATCGGCACCAATAAAAACTGGGGAGAAATAAAAAATAATCAGAAATCGGAGCAAGTCCCTCTTGACTATCTATTGGTCCATGACCAGCTATAGAGAGCTTATACATGTTAAATTTTAACATGGATTTAAGTTTGATAGTTGTATCAGTCTTTCCTTTCAATTATCCAACTTGAAAAAAATATATCAGCAGTAGATAAAATAAATCTGAGATAGATAGCAGCAATAGAAGAGATCGATCATGCACAAATACACAAGATTTATCTCGAGGAAAACCTTTTTAGAAATAAAAAACGTAGCAATGAAAAATTATTCCTTATAATGAGATGACTGAGCTTGGAAAAGAGCAGATAACAAATTGTAGACCTTTACAAAACTACCAAGTTGCCTCTAGGGCATGTCTGTGAAAAGAACAATAACAATACTATATAGTGTTGATAAAAAATAACCCAACTGAAGATGTCTATATGGTAAAAGTGTTGCTATTTGTCACATCCTGTCCTCATGCACCTTTTTTGATCGGGTAAGCCACACCCGGGATGTTATATTTTCAACAGAGATCTAAAATGAACCCTAGTAGGCATCCAAGAGCTGGAACAACACCTAGCAAGGTTATCATGAGCTGGAGTAGGGTAGCCGTGAGCCCTAGTTAGGCTGCCATGAGGTGGGGTAGGGAAACTGTGAGCCATAGATAAGTTTGGATGGGATGAGATGAAGCCTATAGTGGAGGAGAAGTTAGCAGAAATTAAACTCAGCCCATACACCTTCAACCAATAGTGTTGTAGCTTCAATATAGGCCCCGCGGTATAGTTCAGTCCTCAAAGCATCAAGACTATTCACACATGGGAGTAAGAAACAGATGGGAGTAAGCTTTGAATAAATATTTCATTGACCTATGTCTAGTTTTCAATCAATCCAAGTAAGCTCTAAGTTGGGTCACTCAAGACTAGTGGTTCATCCACCTTAAGGAAATGTTGAAGTTTAGTTGTATAAGTTGGACTCTCAATAGCATAGGGATTGTCTTGTTAAATATAGGATACATATTTTAGCTTTGCCTTGACAATAAAAAATTAAGGCAGTCCTTAAAGTAGAAAACCCCCAAAAGACAATCAACAATAAAGGGGGTGCTTAGAGCAGAAAACCCCTAAACTCCTATCCCCCCATGATCATTCTTTCTTTCAATGTCATAGGGTTAGGGGTCCCCTCAAATGGTTGCTCTCAGTGTATAAAATAGATGTTATTATGTTTCAAGAAACAATGTGTTTAGTCTCCAACGGTGTGGAAATACTTTCTGCTATTATTAAGGGGTGTTTTTTCTTTTTTAATGATGCCCATGCTTTATCAAGATTCAAGGGGTCTCATGATTGGATGGAATGACTGTTTTGTTGCCATCAATACTTTGTGTCTCTCTACAAGCATTGTTTTAGAAGGGAAGGTAAAAGATTTAGAGTCTAGACAAAGTTTTCAAGATTGTTAATCTCTATGCTCCTTACCATGATAGGAAGCAGTTCTGCGATGCTTTAAAATATCAACAAGACTTGGCAGGGGATAATGTGATAGTAGGTGGTGATCTCAACGTAGCCTTAATTTCTAGAGATAGAGGCTGCTAGTAAAAACTCCTTGGAAGACTATTTTTGTCAATTCTTTGAAAGTATAAATTTGGTGGATGTTGAGCCCAGCAAGGTGGTATCTACTTGGAGAAATACCAGAAGCAGTAAAGATGGGATATCAAAAAGACTTGACTGATTTCTAGCTGCTAAAAGAATTTTGGACGAAGTCAGCAAATATAAATCTTAGGTAGGGTTTGGAGGGCTCTTAGACCACCTACCAATTCTATTGCAGATGGAAGAGATGGACCTTAAACCACTAGCACCCTTCAAATCTAATCATTCATGGTTAAAAGAGGACAATTTCAGGGACATAAATATGAGGTATCCTCAAGTGCTTCTACAATGCTTCAGTTTTCCAAAAGCTTAGTTCATGTAAAAAAATGGTCGTCTAATGGGAAAAGGAAATCAAAAGGACTTGAAAGATGTGGAGGAAGTATTACATAAGCTCTTTGATTAGAAATCTCGTGTCGTTTCTTCAAAAGAATCAAAAAAATTGAAAGATTTAGAAGGTAAAAAGAAAGAGCTTCTTGAGATGGAGGTAACATGGAGGCTCAAGAGCAGAGCCATCTGGTTAGCCGAGGGTGACAATAATACAACTTTATTTCATAAATATACAAATTACAAATATTAGTAACACTATATGGGAATTGGAGGGTCCAAGTGGGACTATGGTTACTTCTTTCAAGGACATAGTTAATGCAAGCAAACTCCATTTCCAATATCTCTTCAAAGAAGTGACACTTTAAATATTGGGGAAATCATGAAGTTTGTTAGGCTCTTTCCCAAGTTTTTTGAAATGATATGAATGCAAATATGGATTATAAGGTTACCACAAAGGAACTAAAATCTATTTTGAAGTATTTTCAGAAGGCAAAAGGTTTAGGTCCTTATGGTTGGATGGTAGAATTTTATCTGGGATTCCATCATCAATCTGTAATGAGAATGGGTGAGAAACTTGTAAATTAATTAATGAAAGCTCAACCCCCACTCAATCTCCCAAGTGGGAGATGAGCTCTTTGTACCGGGATACCAACATCATTGCCAAAGGTGGCAGGGAAACTTCACTACCCTTTACACCCAAACCCTGTTATTACATTTCTGAAATGAAGAGAAGTAATCATTTGAACCTGTTCATACTTCATTCTCCTCTTTGAGTGCTGGGCTAATTCAGAAAACAATGCTTGGAAACATAGACAGGGGAAAATTCAGAATGGCAAAAGCACCAAAGAAACCATAGGGTTGCTATGGATATTTGTTGTTGTGGTAGTGTCCATTTTGCTTACGAGTACATTGAAGGAGCTATCAGAGGGTTTTCTATGAGGTTTTTACTTGGAAAGAAAAACTAATCTAACAATCAGATCCCAATTATGGTGGACTCCAAAAAAGGGTCATCATTAAATTAAAATGAATGGGAAATAAAGGGCCAGAAAAAATACATTGATGCTCCATATCCAATCATTAAGGGCATATAGTGGCTCAAGTTTATATGGGGATCTTTGTTGCATGCCACTTGAAGTGCTTGACATCTCATTGATTAGCCCATGATTCCCTTTAATTTTAGTTGCATTGTGGTTGCTTTAAAGCTAAAGGTTTTCTAGCACCCATTTTCTAGCTGGTGAGGACAAGAGGTTCACATCATCCAGATTGGATCACCTCCTTATACAATGATGATAAAATACATGTGATAATATACCTTGAGAGAGAAAATCTTAAATCCCTTGGTCTTGTTGGTCCTTTAGGTAAACGTGGGTTGTTTATTGTACACCTTGGTCTTGTGGGTATGAGGGTTACCTTGTCTTTCTGTAACCACCTTTGGTTGACTTATTGTCCTTTATCTTTTATTTGGTCTAGTGTCCTTATGATGGGTACCTTTGGTATGTTTAATTTTATCTTATGGTTTTTATTTTTGGACCATTGATACTATCCTAAGTCAGCTTTTATTTTATTGTTTTATTGTTGTTTTTTATGTGACCNAATATAGACATATAGATCCAAATTCTTACAAATATTTAATAGAAATCAGAATCAATGCAAATTTAGAATTAACATTAGTAATTACCAGTTAGTATTACACATTTACAAATCAAATCAATAATCAATTTAGCACACAAGTTTCCAACTACTGGGAATCCAATTCCATGATAGGTTAAGAATACACCAATGAGTCTTCTATCTAGTTTGCGTGGTGAATACCATGAATGGATAGCAAAGAAAGGAGTTTCAAGAAATTTATCTTAAAGCTATGCAAATATGTACAGGAAAGTGAGAGCAGATGAAGTCACGCAGAAACTGAGTGTTTTGATTTCTTAGCTACCTTGGGATGCCCTTAAGACTAGCTCAAGTCTAGCAAGTTGCAACAAGTGCAGAATCCTTTCATGATTTATTTTCACAATTCATTCAAAGATTATATGTGGTTATATCGCTAGAGTAGGAGACATACACTTGTCCAATTTTTTGATGGACACTAAAAATGGTATGCTTGTTCCTATCAATTTTGGATACAGCTTTGGTACATGGGTGATTCTTCTCCCGGTTCGTGAACTAATACCATTCAGGCTTACTCCCAATTCACAAATATACTTTTTCCTTTGGATTCTATTACACTACTACGTAATGACATGGTTCACACATTATATACATTGCATTCAAACCGTGAGATCATTTATGATGTGTTGGATATTTTTGTAAATGAACCATTGGTTGACTGGAAAAATGACGCAATGAAAACTGCAAGTATGCAGTAGCCAGGACCATTTGAGATTAGTTCAGAAATCCATCCTTGTCAAGTGAGTTCACTTGAGCAGCAACATGTTGCACTAAAAGTTGAAAATGCACATCATAAACTTAATCTTTAGAACCTAGCAGATATCATTATATCCTAGCTCCACTCCTCAATTCATTCTAGCAATCCCTGTCTACCTAATCTGAAACAAATTGTCCATGGAAATCCATTAAATGATATCCACGCTCGTATATGCATAAGTGGGTGTGAAACTATACAAGGAAAAAAGAAGTGAAAATTTGGTTTTAAAGTGGTCCTGGGCATCCCTTCCGCAAAAAATGGTTCCTGTTTTCAGGGCACATCCTGACAGACGCGGAACATGCGTGTTCAAAATTTGGACACACTAAATGGATGTGTCTGACATGCTCTATCAATGTGTTTGTGTCAAACACGGGACATGCTTCCCCATATGGACTTGTCTGGTATCGTAGATGGTACCTTATACTAAGTCAACCTAATATTATTTTTGGTGACTACCCTAAATATTAGGGATTACCTAAGAGACCTTTGTAGAAGGATTGTCAATATTATAAATTAAGGGAATCCCTCCTTTGTTAGTGGGAATCTATGAAAGAGAAAAGTATCTATCTGATTCTTTGAGCACACTACTTACCTTAGTCTAGGGTTTCTGCTATTCGGAGTTGACTTATTGAATTTTGAGTGCGTTGGCTCTCCTCTTCTGTGGGGCATGTGTTTCTATCCTAGTTGGGCTGTGTTTCCTTTTCTACCCATGGACTATACTTTTTCTATGTTGGGTCTTGAGGATGGGTTGTAAGTATGTTCCCTAGGGCTAGGCTGTGAACTCTACTAGCGTGGTTGTGCTTCTGTGCCAACGTGAGTGTGTCCACGTTGCCTACTTCAATTTGTGTCCACCCTGCATGCGTGAATGTGTGTCTGCCTTGCATGCATGACTGTGTGTCCACCTAGTTCAAACGTGACTATGTGTCCCTACCCGCATGATTATATACTCAACGTGATTGTGCTCCACATTCCAGCATGACTTTGTCTCTCATCTAGCATTACTATACGACACTTACCAACATGACTGTGTGTCACTTACTAGTGTGACTATGTGTCACTATTTAGTGTGACTCTGTGTCTCTCACCCCGTGTGACTATGTGTCTATGTTGGGTATGACTGTGTGCTGGAATTACTCTGTCCTCTTCACTAGTATGCCTGTACTATGCATGACTATGTCCCTCTGCTGGTGTGTTGCTAAATCCTAAAGTTTCTATTCCTTTTGACCAAGAATATGGGGTTTATATTCTTATTTCTACAACTCTCTTAAGCACCCTCTCTCTCTCAAGGTACGTCATTTGTTCACCTAGGTGACTTGTCCCTTTAGTGACAAGTGTAGAACCTAAGAGTGTCTGAGTATAAGGATGATCTAAAACAATCCTAGATTAGTATGGATATTGTTCTTTACTGCTGATTCCTGCACATTATTTTTTTATTAGTTAATATTGTTACTGTACATGGCATTTGTTAAATCATCTCAAGGACCAACCTTAACACAATGACCAATGGAGTGTTAAAGCTGAAAGAGATGAAAATTGTGTTTAAAGTTATTTGCAACAGTACTGTTCTTTATATAACATTGTTTTAGTTCTGTTTATGTCATTAAAGTATAAAAGTGACTACATAGTTCAAACCCTAACCTAACCCTAAAACTTTAATAGGTCATTTATTGGACATTAATAATATTATCTTATCTTACAAGCAATAAAAAGTTGAATATTGGGAAATCATATAAACATAATACTAACTAATTGTTTACAAATCTAGTACTGATTAGATATAGCATTACACTGGTAAAGAAAACAATATGCATCCACAAAGGGTTGCAGAGAGTGTTTTCCTTCTTGCTTCTAATTTCCTATATCTAAAGGTGGGATCTTGGGCAGAAAAATAGACTAAGATTGCATGTTATGAACCACAACAAATGTAGTATGCCTCGTAAAACGGGACTAAACAGCATTAAATGTTCAAATCATACCATCTCATTGAGGTGGTTCCAGTACTTCTCAAACTTGAATGTATTCTCGGCCACAATTGTTGTTAATGGGAAGTTGGATAAGGCAATCGGGCGTTTATTGGGAACACTTACTGCAACCAAGGGAAAATAAATTGAATTGAAAGATTAATTGCAAGATTATTAAAATCAATGAAATGGAGAATATGTATTGGTCACCTAGAGGGGATACAGGACTCTTGGTAGCCATTGGAGACAATCGTCGTGCACTCCTAGATAACATTTTCCTATTGCACATTACATTTTTTCATTTCATGATTCCTTAAACTCCCCAAATGTGCTTTCTTGTGCTTAAACCCTTAGTTTCATTTTTTTCATCCCAACAAGGTCTAGCAAGTGTTCTAAAAGGTTGTGGTAAAATTGTATATGTGTAATTGATGTTTCAATAGTTCGATTCCCAGGAAGTCGAGGAATCAGAGGGCATATTTAAAGACGAGGATTGACACCCAATATAGAAAGAAATACAAAAGGCATGAAGAGATGAAATGGAGTCAATATATCCACACATACCATTTTCATGCCATATTTGATGGCTTGTTCTATGTGAAAAGTGCCATTTTTTGCCAGTGTATGCCCTGGAAAATAGCCCATGTATTCTTGTCAATGAACACTAGCAGGATAGTGGAGCTAGAGAAATATCTTGTATTTGATGGGTTGAGGTCGTTCTTGGCTATTCTGGATACCAAATCCATTGTAGTCCTCACCTACTCCATGATATTCTCCCAATCCTCCTTGTCTTATCTGAGGGTAAAACCACCCCCCTACTAACAAAATATTCAGGCCACAATATTGATTTTCTTTAACAATCGATGTATGGAGGACAGGAATTCATTCCATGGGAAAGAGAAGGTAATAGAACATCCTCCGATCCAAGGTTTGGACCTTTCCCTAGGTTGCTATGGACTTGGACTTCATGCTAACGCACCATATTTCCTAGTTTGTTTTAACAAATACTCAAGTTTTTCGTTGCTAGTTATTTTTTATATTTTTTTAAGAAATACTTATTATATTTACACCATCTTCTTCCTAGTGTGTTTTAACCAATACTCAAGTTTTCATTGCTGGTTATTTTTTAAGAAATACTTATTATATTTGCTATCATACCCATTCTCGTATTTGAATTCAGGTTTTCATATTAATAAGTATGATTCCTTCATTGCTTTTTGATAGACATTATTATCAATTTAAATTTTCATAGATTTTATTTAATGCTTTGGTATAACTACAAAGGATCTTGGAGGCAAGGGTTAAGCTCATCACGTGAGGAGTTGATTGCTTATATGTATACATCACAAACACATGTTATTTCCGTGTTCTTCTTAAAGTTTACACTATTGATGAGTTTTAATTTTGTGGGCATACCTTAACTTAGTGGTCGAAGTTTTTGGAGGTAGGGGTTGAACTTATGGCATCAAGAGAATATTGTATTTGGGTTCATATCACAAACCCAAATCCTAACTTGATGTTCTCCTTAAGGCCCACCAAATTTTTTATCAAGTAAGTTTCCTTTGAGTAGCTAAATTATAACACTTTCAGCGCAACCCTCCAGCTCAAAATTTCAAAAGGCATTGTTACATTTATGTGAGAAACCATAGATACCACAATTGAGCCCAAGTGGAAGTCTCAACACCCTTAAGGATGCACAAAGGAATGATATCTTAGTGTATAAGGTCACACACAATTCATAAGCAAAACTAACATAATTTATACCATAAATCATGTCATCCAAATTAAGGTTACACTCATTCCCTTAACAAAAGATCATTTACCAATCAAAGGGGAAAAAAAACTTATAAGTACGTAAAGCTTCTTTGTGAGATTAGCTCATGTTCATATAAACCCCAACCTAATCTTTGTTATTAGGCCTTGATATTTACACCAATCAGGTATATGAAGGTTAGAGATCAACTGTATTCATGCATATAGATAATGAGAGATTAGTGAGGTGAATTTGAGAACCTACCTCAATTGGTATTTCACTCATTACACATTTAACATTGGCAACAAAGGGAAATCAGCAGTTCCATTGAGCCTTAGTACTCCTAAAGGAACGAGCAAAGGGCCCAGCCATGATCACCAATGATGAATAACACCCATCCTGGTCGAAAAAATGGCTTTTCTCTCCCTTGGGCACATCTAAAGATGCGTTGGGTAGAAGTGCAGTGTAATAGAAGACCTTATTTAGGATTTTGTTTTGGGGTGGTTTTGTGGGTGGTTCATTCAAATTCGAAAATATAAATGAATAGAACCCTATTCATTTAATCAAATTCATTTAAATTCATTTAATCAACCCCTACAACCTCCCACATATAAACACAAATCATTACAAAGAATCATTAATGTACTATTACCAAGCATTCTCAGTTATCTAGAGTGATTTTTTTTCATGTTATTTGGAGTAATGAAACACAACATTTTTGTTAGAGGATTTCATCAATTATGGTTTTATTCATGGAAAATATGGAGTTTTATTTATTTATTGATGATTTAAATAAAATTTCATGTATTCAAATTTTATTTCTTCACCTAATATTAAAAACAATTAGAGCGATTTAGTGTTAGACCAAGAATCAACATGGAAATGATAATAGCTCCATAATATTCCTTCAAAAATGTTTTTTGAAGAACTATCTCANCTCTCTCTCTCTCTCTCTCTCTCTCTCTCTCTCTCTCTCTCTCTCTCTCTCTCTCTCTCTCTCTCTCTCTCTCTCATCTTCTCCTAGGGTTTCCTCATGATTCCTAACATCTTTTACCCTACATGATGCCTCTACAATATAAGTACAAAGAGTAAGTAAAATGATGATGATATGAGATGACTCTCTCCTAAATTTATTTATATAATATATGAGATAGGCCGATAATATAATAGTGATATTGATCCTTTATAAGAAACTGAATAAAAAATTGAAGGCCCCCATGTGAAGGATGACCTCTACAAATGACAAATGTTAAGCTCCAGGCTTAATACATCCAAAAATAAAGGCTCTCAGGCATGAATTCTCCTTAAGAAGGGTCAAACAACATGCCTTCATAATATTCCAAAGATGCAAGTATCATCCTAAGTCATGTGCTCCAATATGTCCACTCCACCTACATGATCACTCCCTCAACCTAGGCATCCTCAAGTAAATCACAAGTATCAATGCAATAAACTATGTGATGATTCCATTTATTGTTCAACACCCTCCTTCAACTGGCTCAATGTGCATCCTCCAAAGTGAATCACTCTCTTAAGTGAGAAATTGAAATTTGTGTGTCTATCATAAAGAAGTCACCAAGATCCATAATTCTTCAATGTTTTAATAAGAAAATATACATAAGCAACAAAATAAGGTCTATAAACAAATTAACAATCCACCTGACATGTTTATATCTACTACTACTCAGCCAAGGGTCATCCATATACCATGCACATAGCATCATGTAAATAACCCCTAAGCATGACATGAATGATGATGATGATGATCCTTATAAGAAAGTTTTGGTAGAGATAAATAAACCCAGTTTCACTACAAGATCCAAGATTGAAATGTGCTCAATCATAGTTATAAGTTATGCATGCTTAAGATTGTAACCATGTCCCACTTTTTGTGCATGGTTTAAATGGTAATCATATCCCATATGCTTTAAATGATGACGATGATGAACTAGATGACAATGATAGTGATGATGTTTTTGATGATGACGATGATAGAAATTATGATGATCATCATCATCGTCGTCATCATTGTCATTGTCATCATGATTAGCACAATAGTCATCATCATGATTATTGACATTGTCATTAGTTATTCATCATTACCTTTGTCATAAAAAAGAACATCTACCAAAAACTGTGATTAGTGGGAAAGGGTCATGGAGGACACATATGATTTATGCATGAGAAATAACAACTTTATTTTTTAAGATGATCAACATCATCATTTGCATTTTATTTGTCATCATTGTCATTGTCATCATCACCATCACTATCATTCATTTCATTGCCATCATAATCATTGCCCACCTCGTCAATGTCATTATCATAATCATCACCGCCATCATCATTCATTTCATTTCCATCATAATCATAATCATTGCCAATGACATCATTATCATTAACATAATCATCATCACCATCATCATCATCATCATCATCATTTTCATCATTCTCCTCATTATCAACAGCATTATCGTCATCATCATATCCACCCTCAATATCATAATCAATATCCTCATTGTCATCTTCAACATCTGGGCACAAAATTGGATGCAACAAAAGTAGGTGCAAAAGTTGGCGCATAATGGGGTGGACCAAAGGTGGACGCAAAAAATGATGCAATCGTGGAAGAAAAACATGATGAAAAAAGTGACGCAAAAGTGGAGGAAACTATGGATGTAAAATTGGATGAAAAATTGGATGCAATCAAAGTAGATGCAAAACTAAATGAAAAATTAGACATAACGCCCATCGCAAAACCTGATGCAAAAATAGATGCATAAAGGGATGTAATAGCTGATGTAAACTTGGATGCAAAAACAATTCAAAAAAGGATGCAAAAGTTGAAGCAAAAGTGGGTGTAAAAGTAGGTGCAGAAATGGGTGTGAACTGGGACAAAAGAAAAGTGGGTGCAAAAGCGGATGCAATAGTAGATGCATGAAAAGACATAAACATGGATGCAAAATGGGATGAAAATGTGGGTGCCAAAGAAGATGAAAAAATGGATGTAAAAGTGGATGCAAAAGTGAGTGAAACAAAACTAGATGCAAAACTAGACTCAAAACATGATGTAAACTTTGATGCAAAATTTGGCGCACGAGGGGATGCAAAAAGGGATGAAAAAGAAGAAGCAGAAGTGGATGAAAAATAGGATGTAAAAAAGGATGAAAAAGTGGATGAAAAAATAGGTGTAAAAGTGGAGGAAAACATGGACGTAAAAGGGGGCTCAACAAGAGTATATGTACAAACTAGGCGCAAAACTAGGTGCAAAACATGGTGCAAAACCTATTGCAAAACCTGGAGCATAACAAGGTACAGAACCCGATGAAAATTACGCCATAATTTGCGCCAGATTTAGAAAAAGGATGCAAAAGTGCCTAAAATAGCACCAACCCATGAAATTGCGCCATTTTCTCCAAAAAATGAAGAAAAATACATTGAAAGATGGTCTAGATGCTAGAAAGGAAGCAAAAAGAGATGCCAATCATAGGTTTTGTTGTAGTGACATAATGCATTGAAAATCATCCGTGACATAGTGTTGAAGGTCATCCCTGTCGCATACCCAGTTGATCCACATGTGCACTACCCAATGCAATCCATGATGACATGTTACAATCTATCTGGGCAACTTGATGATGATGATGAGTTGCGGAATGTTAATATTTTGGAGTCAGAAGGAAGCCACGATGTTTCAGTGCCAGACATACCGACGGATTCGATGAGTCGGCTGCTGAAGATCAGGAAATTCAACATTGGGTTAGAAGAGATACTGATATTTTCCAGTATTGGGGACTATTAGGATGAGGAAACTTATGGCCAAAATCATGGACCTGCTACATGAATTCCAGGATATTTTTCCGATGCGCTTCTTAGAAATGCAAGGGATATTAGAAGACCTGAGGGAGATGAACCTCTCGTTGAAACTAGATGCAAAACTTGTGCGATAGAGGCCGTATCGACTGAACCCACGATACAAGGACCATGTGAAGGCCAAGATTGATCAGATGCTAGATGTTAGGATCATCGATCATGTCGAAGAATCATAGTAGATAAGCCCTATGGTCATTCAGGATAAAAAAGACTGGCAAAGTCCACATTTGTGTCGACCTAAGAAAATTGAATGATGCGTGCATGCATGATCTGTTCCCAACTCCATTTACAGATGATGTCCTTGAAGGAGTAGGCGTTCAGGAGATGTATTTGTTTGTAGATGGATTTTAGGGTACCACCAAATCCAAATTGCAAAGGAGGATCACCATAAGACCACGTTTGTCACTGAATTCGGTTGTTTTCAATATATAGTCATGCCCTTTGGGCTGAAGAATGCGCCAACAAAATTTTCTCGGGTAGTTGTCGCTGTGTTTAAAGACTTTAATCAAAAGTTCTTGCAAGCATATATGGATTATTGGATAGTCTATGGTCTAAATAGGGACCATCTCGACAACTTGCTATTGATTCTAGAAAGGTGTCGATAGCATCAGATTGTATTAAATTCTAACAAGTGCATTTTCTGTGTGTTGTTTGGAATGCTACTCAGACACATAGTATGTAAGGAAGGTCTGTTGTTTGATCCAACAAAGATCATGTTGATTCTTAGTTTTCCATCTCCTATGAATGTGAAGATGCTTCAGGCGACACTGGGGCACATGAGGTACTATCACAAGTTCATCAAAGGATACACTGTGATTACTACCCGTATGGAGAAGCTATTAAAGAAGGATGTTGTATTTGAGTGGAATCAGGAATGTCAAGGAAGTTTTGACACAATGAAGTCCAACATGGCCTCCTCACCCATACCGATATTCCCTAATTGGAACAAGGAGTTCCATGTGCATGTCGATGCCTCTTTTGTTGTGCTAGGGGCTATGATTGCGCAACCAAGTGAGGGTGACCTGGATCACCCGATCACATATTCCAGTAGGAAGTTGTCATTTGTTGAATGAAATTACATAATGACTGAACGAGAAGGCTTGGCGATGGTTTATGCCTTGCAAAATTTTAGGTACTATTTGTTAGGCGGTCACTTTAAGATGTTTACCAATCATTCCGCTTTGCAATTTTTTGTCAATAAGCTTGTGTTGGGGGGGAATATTTGTCAGTGGCTACTACTTTTTCGATACTTTGAATTTGAAATAGTTGTGAAGCCAGTACGATTGAATTCTGGTCCTGATCACCTATCTTGCATTGAGAACAGAGAAGAACCTACCAATATTGATGATGGATTTCCATATGTGCAACTATTCCATGTTGATATCGCAGATGATCATTATGCCCCAATCATTTAGTTCTTGGCCATTGGTGTTTCCACTGAGAGCCTGTCAACCAGGTATATGAAGCAGTTGGTAGTAAAGGCTTCAGATTGCTAGCTGATTGCTGGGTAGTTATGTGGTAGTTATACAAGCTTGGACCAAATGAAATCTTGCAACAGTGTATCCTATAGCATGAGCAAGGACCCATTCTAGAAGAAGCACATGCAGGAATCATGGGAGGTCACTATGGAGGAAGAGATATTGCATGGAAGGTATTGCGTTCTAATCTATGGTGGCCTACATTGCATACTGATGCTACAGACTATGCACGGAGTTGTGACGTCTGCTAGAGCATCGGTAAACCATCTCGACTGGATGAGATGTTGCTTGTGCTGCTTGTGACTCTAAAAACTTTTGATAAATGGGCCATGGATTTTGTGGGTCCAATTAATCCACCAGGGAAGAGGACTGGTGCACGATACATCATTACCGCAACTAACTATATGACCAAGTGGACAGAGGCCGCACGGGTTGTGGATTGTACTACTATAACTACAGCGAAGTTCATATTTGAGAATATCATGACATAGTTTGGGTGTCCTAGGATATTAATGAGTGACTAGAGTAGTAATTTTAGCAATGGAACTGTGAGAGTGCTAATTGAGGAGTTGCAAGTGCAACATAAGAAATTCACAACATACCATCTGTAGGAAAATGAGACTGTTGAAGCGTTCAACAAAATTTTGGAAACAATGTTGACAAAGGTATGTAATGCTAATCACCATACCTAGCACTTGAAAATTCATGCAATGCTATGGGCTTATCGTACCACTTGTAAATGATTGACATGATAGACACCGTTTAAGCAGGTATATGGGAAATAGGCAGTCATGCCCATGGAATACATTGTTCCTAGTTTGCGCATCGTTGTAGCAACTGGTGTGGATGATGAAGAAGCATTAGAAGAGCACATTGTGCAGTTGATCCAACTTGAAGAGGATCACATAATTGCAGGCTTCCACCGACGCATTACGAAGGATCGACAAAAGGAGTGGGATGACCGTCACATTAAGCATAAATAGTTAAAAAGGAGATTTGGTGTTTTTATACAACAACAAGTTCATGAAGGATCCAGGTAAGTTACAGATGCACTAGTTAGGCTGGTCTCTTGTTCATTTCATTACTTCTATAGGTGTGGTTTAGTTATAGCAATTACATGGTGTGATACTACTGATGCTCGTCAATGGGAGTCACTTAAAGCCCTAGAGGACGGGGTCAAAGATGTGCACTGCTTGAGCCACTATGAATAAATAAATAAATAAACAAAAGATTTTGTTAGATAGGAGCAATCCAATGCTAGGGGAAGAGGCCACCCAAGGATAAGAGTTAGTAGCGACGAAAGGGAGACCACCTACGACAGTTGTAGGGATGGGGGTTGGTCAAATCAGCAATAAATGTAGGTAGTTAAAATAGTTAGCTGGCGACGCTTGTTGAAGTGACACACATTAATGGTTGATCTGACTATCACACAGGGTGATATTGTCGTCAGATTTGGTGTCATTACTGTTGGATTTGGTCATGATGGACACAACGGATTTGGTAATGATGGGAATTGGGAAGTGACTATAAAAAGTGCGTGGGAAACATGAGCAAGACATTGTTCAGAGTAGTTCAATCAAGTGAGAAAAGTGTTGAGCTGAGTACAGTTGAAGAGTCTTGAGTGCAAGCTGCAGAGAAGAGGTACAGATTCGTTGGGTACATAGTAAGGTTTTGGGAGTGCAGCATGCTAAGCGACCCCAAAGCAATTTATATTTTGAATGAGCTGGGATCCAACATTAAGCCCATGAACATTGAGGAACAATTCATGAGAATTCCGGTAGGCTCCTCATCGATCCCCAAAGGAAAACAGAAGGCTCAGAAGCCAAGTTCCATGCCAGCTCAAAATACGAACACCAGCACTTTGGCTAGAATGTAAGGAGAGGGGACTGCACATACTCAGATGTCAAGCTCAATAGATATAGATTCTATGGTGCCCAAGGGTGTTTCTGTCAATGATATCTTGGGATATGTCACTCCAATGCATCCTAGAATGAAGCCGAGGAAACCCACGAAGAATCAAAAGTGTCCACCCAAATCGACGCTACTGCCGAAAAGGATGACTTGCTTGCTAGATAGCATCTCTACCTTGCTCAAGCTGAAGTTTGAAGACCACGATTTTCTATTCCTCAAAGATGTCTGGGATGAGCCCTATGAATCAACTCCGATGGGGCCTAGTGCACTGATTCAAAGGATTCCTCAACCATAGGCGAGTAGGTTGAATAAATCTGGATTGTTGGTGCTCATTAATATGCCTCACTTTGGGTGACTAAACAAATATCATGCATGCATCAAACAACTCTTGGTATTCTTTCATGGTGGGATGCTCTGGTTGAATGAGCCTATTCATGTCACAATCGACTTAGTTACAAACAGTATGGGATTTCCAAGGTCTGGGGAAGATCTGGCGTAGTATCTTTGTGGGAGGGATATTGACAAGAAGCTTGCCAAGCAACTGAAGGAGATATTTGGCATGCATGATGATGGCCGTGCCTATTGCATCGAAAAATTAATGCACAGGCGATGCATATTGGGGGGAACATTTTGGAGAGAAATATTTTCCAGGCAAATCGACCGGTCCAATGCAACTCAAGTGTGGTCTCATGTGCACAAAAATTCATAGAGGGCATGCAACTAAACTGGTCCTTGTTTCTACTCAACTAGTTGCTTGACGATGCTCTCACTGCTCAAGTCAGGAGACCATTTTCCTACAGTTGATTGTTAATTCTCATTCTGCTTGTCGCATTGATGGAATTAGAAGATTATTACCTGATGGCAGTTGATGTGGTGAAGGTGTGATGAGGCACACACTATCAGAATCTTATGGTGGGTTGAGGAGACCAGTTAACAAACGAACTGTGCGATCCATTTTTGGGTCTATTGGGAAGGGCTAGAAGCCACAAGTATAGAAGTTCCCCGCTTATCCCATTACACAGCAACCAAGTATCAGTGGCTCATTTAGTTTGCTATCGGACATCATTCCATTTATATCCAGGCACAGTGGGACCCCGACAAGCAGTGGCTAACTTTGGCCTACAAAGTCACTGATGAAGAATTGGATGCTCTCGTTTAGGAGTGGACGGCTGAATGGTGCAACCCTGTGAGCCAGGAGGAACTCTCTAAGGAGGCACCAGCTGATTCCATGGATGAGCATGTTAAGAAGGAGCTAAGAGTTCATGAATTTGACAATGAATCATTGACGGACCCTGATACTGAAGCATAGTGCATGCAAGAAGAAACTTGAAACAAATGGCATCTAGAATATGATGCAAGTAGCGGTACCTAAGTAGGGATGGAGGACTAGCTGAAGTGGCTCATCAAAGCGGTCACTGACTTCTCTGAGGCTGTGACGCAAGTGATATGAGAGTCAAATGAATAATGGTTTTATGTGATCAGAGATAAGTTGAATTCTATTTATGATGGTGTTTCCAGGAAGACACTCAAGAAAGATGTGATGTAGGAAATCCCGTTGATCAGCACCAAGCCGCGGGCTAGGAATGTTCAAGTTTCCCTGATTGCGATTGATGTGGGGAGTGAAGAAGTGAACCTGTTACTACGAACACTCTAGAGCATTTCCTTGGATATTAACAAGTTGCCTGCTCAGGAGCTTATGGAGCTGCAACATGTTGCCACCCAAGAATTTGTGGATAGGCAGAAGTAGCTTAGTGATGGCTATGTGTAGTTGTAGAGCACAGCTGAGAAGCTACAGAAAGAAGATGAGGAGTTGCAATAGGTTAGGGTGCAATTGGCAGAAGAGAAGGTATGAGAGATTGAGGAATTGAAGGCAACATAGGCTGAGCTGCAGCGCAAGGCTGCTGAGGAAATCATCAAGCTTAAGAAGGCGCAAGACCACCTTATCATTGAGAAGGAGCAGCTATGTGCAAGTTTTGGCATGGTCAAGAAAGATGTTGATGAGGCCTATCAACATATATTTGATAGCATGACAGAGCTATAGAAAATATCAGCTAAACCTGAAAATTCACACAAACCTGGCGAATGCACTACCCGGTAGAATCACTGGGAAAATCCCAACTAAACCTAAACACCCTCTTGTGTGAGTGTAGGACCCAGCTGTACAAAGCTCGATGATCCTGGTGATCGATCCTCCATATTCTCAGCTAAATCATCTATCTAAGTTTCTCTCCTTGTCTGTATCATGTCACTATCAGAATACAAGTGTGTGTGTTCTCTCCACCAATTGATCTCTCTTTTATAACTTTAGGTGAAGCGAAAACCCTAATTTCACTTTCACTTTAACTAGTGGTTCACTAAAGTTAATTTAGATCACTTTAATTTATTTTCCAAAGTAAACTTATGAAAAGTAGATTAAATACAACTAGTTTCCTATTTTAAGTCTTCTGCATGCAAGAACACATGCATGCAGGAAGACCTTCCTTGTTGCTACTAGTTTAATGCTTAAAGCCTAAGTAATTCGATGATAGTGGGGTTTATGAATTTCACGTTGATTTGGAAACAAGGTTTAATATAGTGGCATGAACTATATGGTTATGGGTTTTGAGGGAATTAATGGAGGCCAAGGTGGCGACATAAATGTGCATAGGGAAATGTGGAATCCAAGCTTAGGGTTTGGTTCATTCTTTGGCTTCGTTCATTTGTATCCTTACTACTAGTGTTCTACTCCTCCATGGTGTAATGGGGTGTGACTAAGAGGGCTTAACATGTATGTGGATGATCTGTTTTATTGGCATCATTTGATTGTTTCAGTTTGGTTATCAAGAATACTTATCATCGTTGCTTTGGATTTGTGTTGCAGGTTGCAGCGCATGGAGAAAACTATGTGTCGTAGCTCATGGGTCTTAGCTATGGAAAAGCGGTGGGAAAATCCATACCCATTTGGGTAATACTACTATAACAAGCGTTTAACTTGTTCCCTCATTGCTTCATTTTTGTGAGAAGGTTATTACTTATCGTGGGTTGGGAAGCTTGGCTCTGGTTTTCTAATGGTCGCGTTTTGGGATTGGACCTAACTATAAACGTAATGGGTACTTATTTTGAGATGCAATAGGGCTTGGGGTTTTGCTTTTGGGATTTTAGTGCCTTCGGGCAGAATCTTTAACTTTTTCAGGTTTGTAATGGGAACTCTATGTGGATAATTTGTGAATGGGTAACTCTTGGCAGCTCTACGTATTTGTATATAAATGGATATTCTTTAAATGGGGTAGCACCATTGCTTGCAATGGTACAATACTGAGTTAATCCATTATGTAACATCTTATTGGGTTTGTAATGACTGTGTTTATAAATATAAGCATTGAAATCATACTTTGTTGATTTCATGGATTAATAATTATTAATGGACTATGTGGATTCGAAATCACTATTGGAGTTATTATGTGGATATTATTGAGAGCATTGATGGCTTTGGGGCCATGCCGCACATGGCATTGTCATTTCCCACCATTGTAGCTGTGATAGTGTAATGGATAGGGATTTAATGTGTATGTTTATGTTGTGCATTTAAAGATATAAGGACCAACTCTGGGTATAACCCTTCATTGGAATTCATCACTATTGGTAAAGTATTCAATAATTTTAATGGATTGATATTACTGTTTTGAGTTGTAAGCAAAGGGTCGTATCTTTGGTATTAGTCATTTAAATTGTTTGGGTAGGTAAAAGGTGAAGGTACTTAGTTATAGTATGTAAGTTTTATTGGGTCTTTCAACCTCTGTGTAAAGAATTGATGTCTTTAAATTTACATCCTACGTATATGTAATATGCCGAAGCTTTGATTAGTGGACTATTACAGTACGAGGACAAATCTTATAGGATTTTTTCATGATGAAATGTAAATAAAACAACCCTACAGGATTTGATCCTAGGTCATTTATGGTTGTGATGGTTTATAATTATACGCATACGGTTTGGGCTTAATGCCCATAGGAATTGATCCTGCGACCTCTATGTATTTGTATTTATGTTTTTTAATACATGTTGTGAATAACATTATGGTGTATTTTATGCGTTGTGATTTTGTTATGGCATACAATTTATAATGTGGTTAATGGTTTGTTTTATTAATTGAAATGGATTTATTATATGGATTATTATAAAGCTTAAATCATGGATCATCAAGTAGTCTCGATACTTGGATTGTTAATTTGATTTATGAATTCTTTGGTTAATGGAAATAGATATTATTTAGCTTTGATTCTTGGTATAAATATTTATAGACCTTGTGAGGTCTTCGATGAGTTTTATTTTATCTTTAAAACTTGAGCTGATGACTATTCATAGACGTGTTTATAGTGTTTCTAATTTAGATTACAGTTTTGTTTACTATATTATATAATTGAATTTAGGTATTGATTGAAGCTTAACCTGAACTAGAACTGTATTCCTAAACATAGCTCTGCTGGCAATATGAAATCTTCCAGTAGAGTTGAAAGGTAAATAAACATATAGGCACTATTAGAATAAATACTAGGATTTGGAAAGCAAATTTTATGCTATAATCATATGCAGAACAAGATGTACAAAAAATAAACCATAGGGTTTATAATAAAATGTAAACCCTTAAATATTTTGACAAGGAAACAATGGTAAACATAGGGTTAGAATTATAACATAAAAACTTACCTATTCTAACCATAAACTATTCTAGATAATGAAATAGGTAATCAAAACCTCATACCTAAAGAATGAAGCTATTCAAATGGCTAAAACTGGCACACTCAAATACCCAACATTAACAATTCACAGGCAGATGTGACCTCTATATAGATGACCGAAACACTTGGGAACTACCATGTTCTACCCAAGCATGACCTAGAACCGTTTGTGGTTTTAATTCGGATCCCCTTGAACTGGTTCCAACATGCAAGTAGCTTAGATATCCTAAGGTAAGGCTTCCGTAACTGGTATATCAGGTATGTATCAGTTCTCCTTTTCCTCTTAGGAAAATTTTCTCCAAGAACTCTCTTGAGAATAATCAGGAAGAATAATGATTCCAAAAACATGGAAGAGATCCCCAAGCCTCTCTTTGGCTTGGTACTTTATAGACAGACTTTTTAGTCAAAGGGGGAGTTAAATCAAGAATCATTTGATTTCTTGATTTAATCCTTTTTAGTTAATTTAGGTACTTTTAATGTTTTAGCTTAGGAACTTTTAACTAGTTCCTAATTAGTCCTTTGTAGGTATTATAATATTTCATTTTCTCTTAGTAATAATAATAATAGATAGAGCTTTTCCTTCTTTCTTACATTATTAATATATTACTATGCTTACTCTTTATACATACCATATATAAAATATATAATAATATATTATTTGTTAACATTTGTCTTAGGGTATCACATATTGTGATTCCTAAACTTATGACACTTACTTCATTAAGGTCATCAGGAACGTGGTTAGATCTAATAGGCTAGGAAACTCTAAACATCCTTGCATGTTGATTATTTTTAGTAACTCCTAGTGCTTATCCAGAGCCCATACTCAATGCTAAAAAATAGGGAGTTACAAACTTAGTGCAAATCCAGAGCTCCTTGCTTAACACTAATGCTAGGATGTACTTGTAGGATACACCTATGGATACAATGGCTAAGGATTCGATGTTCCAGAGTTTATGCTCAACATAAACATGGAAGGATCTAGGGCTTATTCCCAACACTTCCAATTTATCTTTCCATGTGTTTTAGAGCTTCATGCTCAACACAAATGTCTCAAAACTCTTGTGCCCCAAAGCTTCTCGCTCAAAAAAAATATAAGTACTCATGTGCTCCAGATATTCTTGCTCAACATAAAACGTCAATTTACCCATGTGCTCCAGAGCTCCTCAGTCAACACAAAACATCTCATCAACCATGTGATTCAGGTTCCACGCCCAACACAAGAAAACATATATATATATATATATATCATATGTAATTGTCTTACGCCCAATATATCAAACAAATCATCATGTTCATATGCAGTGGGGTGTTTCACCCAATATATCAAAATAAAACATCAGGTAACCTCATAATCAATGGGACTCATGCCCATAATTATTAGGTCCAAAATTCAGGATATTACAACATACTAATACATCTATAAGATGGTGTGTGTAGGAATATAATTTAGTGTGTATGGAATACTATATATCACCATGCAATAATGTGCTTTGTATTTCTCAGTGCACTGCATACAATTTCCACAAATAAAATGTCAAACATTGTGTCAAATTAAAATAATAGAACTAATAAAATGATGTGTTGCATGATAAAAATAATTTGCATCAATGAATATTAATGCTAGTGTTTCATATGAATGCACCACACATCATGAACATATTTACAAATTTGGTTAATTGGTTCTCCGGGTTTCAATGATAGCATCAATGATGGTATGTTGAGTCATCCATATGTACACTAGCATCACCCAACATGTTTTTTAGTGAAGAAAACAAGCAAATTTCTATTCATTGGTAGAATCAAAGTTACATAAACTCATCATTCTTGTAAGTAGAGTCGAGAACCAAAAATACCACATACAAGACCATCTCCCAAACCAAAAGTCCCAAAAACTGAAATACAACACAAGGATGACAATCCACCCAAGAAAGTGAACAAAGGATAATAGGATGACAAATATCTACTAAACATAAAACCAACTACTAGAATGATACAAAAAAAAACATATAAAACCTCAAAAGACATAGTAAGAACCATAGTATGTAATCTCTTCATCTAGAAATTTAAAAAAAATAATAGAACCATGCATTTATCCAATTGCTTTTTTAATATATCATCGACATCCGGATTCAACATGTTGTAGATATGTTTGAAGGAGATAGAAGAAAAATGTTTAATCACCATCTATACCTACTTTTCCAATAGGGAAATGTCTATGAGTGCATTGATTTTTTCCCATTTACTCAGTCAATAAAAACATAGAATCTCCAACAACCCCTAAATCCAAGATAGATCTCTTTTTGGCAAACCAAAGTAGTCCCCATGAGGCCAATATTTATGCAAAAGTATTAGTACCCTACCCAAGTCCCATACTCAATATGAAAAAATGATTTCATCACAAATGAAGTATCATGCCAGCACCACACTATCCATCTTTCTGTGCTCCATCAAAGAAACCAAGAGGTAAACCATACAAAATAAATGGACTAACTTTAGCCTTTGGAATATTTAAATATTCCATTTTTCCCCATTCCTTGAAAGCAACGAAAACAAAACAAAACAATTTACATGCCCAATGGAAACCAAATCCCCAATTTACTCATAAAAAACAAAACAATTTCACTATCTGCATTTGTATATTTAGAAGGATCCTTGTGAATCCAAACCACATATCACAGATATGCAAAGTTTCTCAGGTATATTGCAAGGTTGCTAAGAAAATCAAGTAGAATTCATATCTTCCCTAAAATACATTAATAAACATGGTAAATCCCTTACCTCTCTCCAAAATATCAAAGTTTATTGTCGAAGAACATTAACCAACAACTTATATCTTTGATGAAACTTCTTAATCCAAGTGTTAAAATACGGTATAGAAGCTTCCCATGCTTAACAAATATTTTTCCTTTACTGAAGGGTACATTTTGGTTAAGGTCAAGACAATGGAGTTCAACAATAGGATCTATCAAAATCAATATACATAGTGAGGTTGATGTGTTTGATCACATGTCAATCACATACTATCATACATGATAGAATCTAGTAGAAACCTTGCAACCCTAAAATCCACTATTCACAAATATGCAAAGTCTCTCATGGGTATATAGAAAGAGTGCATGAAACAAAAATAACATCAATTGGAATCAATACATGCCCCAAATTACATATAAAAAGATGCTAAATTCCCTATGGAGTCCAAAAAAAGTCATGCTACAAAAAATAATTACATATCTATCAAAATCTTTTCCTCTACCCACAATCTTTGAGTTTTTTCTCCAAGGGAACTAGTCAACACCTCACAGTTTCGATGAAACCCCTTAATCCAAGCCTTGCTTCCCAAAAACATGCACAAACATGCACAAGAGAAGTGAAGAATTATTGGATAATATTCCATGTATTATTGGTCAACAATAATGTACATAAATAGCACATCCTTGAGAGGTAAAATTGAATTGCTAAGGAGACAACTCTTGTTATATCATAAAGTAGGATTACTAAATATGATAAACCCCCATAGGTAACTAAAGCACTTTCCTAATAATTCCAAGAGCTGAGGAATTGGATAAAGCATCAGTGAGTGACGATGAATGATCAAAATCTTTATAATCATGGAATTTGGAGAGAAAAACACGGAGGATGAGTTGGGCACAAAACATAGCAGTTGCCTAGTTCACTAGCTTTACCTTGTCCAGTGAAAAGTAGAAAAACAGTATAAAGACATAAATGCGAGGCATGCACAGTTTCTAATAAAGGTAGTCAATAAATTTGGTATGATCTATTGAAAATTAGTATAAGGTGACTATGGGTGTAAATATGGAAAGTATTGACCAAGTGGTGCAAGTGGAGGCCAACTACCTAGTCTAGTACATAGGAAATTACCATAAATGATTATTATTATATCCTAAGTATGGAGTGGGATAAAAATATTCTAATAGCCCCCCTTAAGTCTGAATTTATGATGGGATATCTAAAAAATATCATAAATATAGATCAATATAGGGCCTAGAAAGAAGGCTATGGTAACCCTTTACAATTTATTTTGTCCAAAAAACTGAAGAAAGAGGAAAACCCACATGGGGAAAATCCTCCCTTAGAATGGAAATGGAACTGAAATGAACAACATGTATTCATTCTATCTTTTTCTTCACTTTAATGAGCTTATTGAACTACTTCTTATGGAATAACTTTAAGAATTTGTGAACTCTATGATCATGCACTAGAGAATCAATGTAATTTCTGCAAAAAACAAGTTTAGAGGTTCCTTATAGCTCATATTTTGATGAGGTAGGAGCATTATCTAAATTATTCTTTCTTCCAACATATCTAATATGAAAACATAATCAATAAAGTAAAGTATATATGTGCATACTCCTTCCCAAAGACTAAAAATATCAATACAATCAGTTTTTGTATATAGCTGCAAAATGGTGAACTAGATCATGTATCTTCCTTCCAAACTACTATAACATATTCCCAATTCTGAAATGAGGCTTAAGAGACTCTGAAATATGAAATTTATTGTCATATGTAGAAGCAAAGACTAGAGGTATAGTGTCTGCAGGAGTAGATAGGGCCATAGTAGGGAAATGATGTGCAACTAGGTAAAACAGATGGATTAGTAAATTTGAATGGTATATGGAATTGAAATATGAATGATATATGTTTAGATAATATCCAAACATGTGTAAAATAAGTCTAAGGATGACTAAGGAAATGGATAACCAACCAGTGAAAAATGTACAAGACTTGAAACCAACAAAAACAACTAACACTACATAGTGATCCATGGAGGAATCATATAGTGAACTTAGGGTTTGTATAGTCTTATGGGTATTCAAAGGATTAGTAAATAGTATGGATGATGTCATAACCTGCATATAATTATGCAAACTAACATTTAAATCAGAATCAGAAGCTTTTAAATGGAGTGAGAAAGATTTGGATAAAGACAAGTCATGATCTAGTGAAAAAAAACTAGTATGGGGAGACGGATCTAGTGGACTAATAGGTGAATTATCGAAGGACGACACTAATAATTTGGATTCAAATATATCATAAAATAAATCTATATCAAATAATTGAGAAAAGGATTTAAGTCTAGTACTCAAAGAATAAATTTTATTACCTTGGGACTCCACACTGTGATAGTGCTCTGGTGATTTGACATGATTTTCTACTTCATTTGGCGCATCAATGTTATGCTTCTCAAGAAAATTGGCCATGATGTCCATTTTCTTCTTGAAACATTTATTCTCAGAATTAAATCATTTTCTGAAATAAGAACACTTGGATGAGATCCCTTTCTTCTTGAATTTCTTCATTAAATTCGAACGTTCATCAATAGGATTTGAACCTTCATCTTGATCATCTGACTTTGTCTTCTTCTGTTTCACAATATGATTTTATTTTTCCTTTGCATTCTTACTTTGTTGAGGTACAAGAGCAAGATATTTTATTTTGGATATTTTAAGATCCCCCATCTGAATCAATTTTTCTTTCTCTTTAATAATTGAATCATTGAATGCACTGAAAAAAGGAAATTTCCAATTCGAAATAGAAATCCTAGTAGCATGGAAAATTCACACTAAAACTAAGTATTGAGGACCCAATTTTACAAGTGTGGAAAAAATAATTTGATCTTCCTTCTTCTAAATCCGAAATTTATTGAGAAAAATAATAAGTGACTTGAACTTGGTGAAGAACACTTCCATGGATTTGAAACTGCCTGAACTCTATGAGATTAAATCATTCTGCAATTGATGTGTTGTTATCTCATATTGTACTCTAAAGGGAGACTTGAGCTTTGTTCCAAACTTGATTTAGAGTGGTCAAACCATAAACATGAAAAATAAGATCAAGAGAAATCAAGAGACAAAGTAATACATAGGGTTCATCCATTCTATTATGCTACTTTTATTTCTTAACAACAACATTTGGATCATTCTCTAAAGCCATAGAAACTCTGTAGAGACCCTTACTGCGCAATAGAATACCAATATTGGCTTTCTTTTCATGATAGTTGAAGGGAGTCATGATCATAGCTAAATAAAAAACCATGTTTTTTTGTTGTTACGCTCCTTGAGATACTCTATGCAATCCTACACAAAATAAACTTAGAAGAAATAATTTGTAAGCTTAATCAATCTCTTGTTAAGGGAGAGACTAGATGATTAATGTGCTCTTATGTAGAGTGTTGATAGTTTGAGCTCCTAAAGTCTGATAGAATGTAGAACTGAAGGATCTGCTATCATGTAGAAATAAAGGCTTTGATGTCATGTAGATATTGATATCCTAAGCTCCGAAGCCATGTATAAATTCAGGAGGTATATCTAGATACACATATATTTCTCACAAACATGCACACGAGAAATAGAGAGAGGAATAATGAGAATAAACACAAGATAAGTGAAGAATGATTGCAAATTCTTCCATGGATTATTAGTCAACAATAATGTACATAAAAAAATACACATTTGAGAGGTAAAATCAAGTTAAAAAGGATAAAACTCATGCTAGCTCATAAAGCAGTCTTACTAAATATGATAAACCCCCATAGGTGACTAAATCACTTTCCTAATATGTCCAAGAGCTCATGAATTGGATAAATCATGTGTGAGTGATGATGAATGATGGAAACACTTGCTAATCATGGAATCTAGAGAGAAAATCATAGAGTATGAGTTGGCCACAAAATATAGAAGTTACATAATTGACTAGCTTTACCTTATCCAATGAAAAGAAGGAAAAAGTAGTCTAAAGGCATAAATTGTAGGAAGGCGCAGTTTCCAATATCGACAGTCAATAAAGTTGGTAGGATCTATCCATAACTAGTATAAGCAACTCCAGCATGTAAATATGGAAATTATTGACCAATGGGTGCAAGTGGAGGTCAAGTATTTAGTCTAGTACATAGGAAATTAACTAGAAATGATTAATTATTATATCCCAACTATGGAGTTGGTTTATAATATTATTACAGTAAAGAAACTGAGCATAAATAAAAAACATGGTAGGAATATAGAAAAAGGTTAGAGTGAGTTGTCAAGTTGGCCTGCAATGACTTAGCTGAAGAAGAAATTAAACCTGAGATGTTCCCGAAATATTTTTTTGACTTGCATAGGTCATTGTCAATCTTCTTAAGAAATTTGCAGAGCTAGAAACAAATTTGAATCTTAGTACACGCCATAAGGTGCTGGAATCCTAACGAAAGGAAGTAACTGGAACTGCATAGAAAATTAAGGATGTCAAGGAACTTTGTGCCAAAGCATATGAAAAGGTTTTTCAATGATGGGAAGTCTTGATGGACTATGCAAACTTAGAAAATGTAACATAACAAATTCATGCTGCTGAAACAAAAATGCAAGGAATAGGGACTTAATTGAAGAAGTTGTCGTTGGTCGAAGAGATGAGCAAGGCTAGTAAAGTAAAAATATCATGGAAATAGGTTTCTACACTACATACATAATAACAGAGGTGAACAGAACATGTCACAGAACTCCAAGATGACACATAAAAAGTTACAGCAACAATCCACTTGATCAATGAAAGGGTGCAACATGCATTGTATGCGATGAAAGTAACAACCAAGGAACACATTATTTCCAAAATGGAAGATAAAATGTAGATGATAAAAAAAGATGTGCAAGAAGAAGAAGAATTTGTCATGAATATTTTTTAGGAGTTTCAAACTAAACTCGATCCGATAGAAATATCAGAATAAAGTCGCTCAGATGAGCCATAGGTGAGTGTTGGCGGTTTGCCGACCCTAAGAAAATATAGAAGGATTTTTGTCAAAAATATGAAGAATCTGGTCACAAGACAAGTAAGACGAGATGAAAAAGGCTACGGAAAAAGAGGATAAGAACAAGTCAGAACTAGGAGTTCAACTTATCTTTTATAAGAGTTAGTAAGATTTATTTATACTAAGAGTTAAGTACACTAATAGTTTATTTTGGGAAAGAAGCATGATTGCAAATTGGGTTGATAATGCATTTAGTAATATAAATGTGATGTTTTGAGTTTTTATAACAAACCATCGACTAATAGTTAAGAGCCAGTTGACAAGTAAAACACAAATTGTAAAAAACATATAAGGTTGATCCAAGCTAAGTGCAGATGAAAGTGAGAATGGGGAGAGAAGAAGAGAGAATACGAGAAAGACAAAAATCTCATCTATTGTAAAGAAGATTCAAAAAGAGGTCTGCAAGTTGAGTGCGCAGGTCAAAGGCGCTTAATATATCACTCATGCCAGATGAAGAGCACCTTTGTTGTTTTTCATGTATGGGTTTCCACATTAAATATGTGTCTTTGTGTATTTGATATATGTTTCTATGATGAATGAATGTATGTCATGAATTAACCTATCTAAGTGTGTCAATAATCTAACGATATAATATTGTTTAATGTCATTTAATATGTATTAAAATCTATATATATTACGTGTTTTCTATGTGTGTCAATGGATCAATGTGCCTTCTTCTCGTATCTATGTATGACATTGAAAGCCCATTCCATGGTTTCAGTCAAGTGGCCTTATTATGCTGTGATAAGGAAATCCTCTTCCATAACTATGGAAACCTGATTCTGACAGTCCCCATAGATATCTCAGGTGAGAACTCACTTATGTCACAGGTGTTGCTAATGGAGTTATACTTGGTTGGGTCGATATCTTGGTCTTTGTTGATGAGTAGAGAAATATGAACCTGGTTCAATGAAATCAATACTAACATTGACTAAGCCTATGTCTCTTGTGAAGTATGAAAACTTTTGATACAAGCTAGGTGTTTTCCGTAAGGAATTCCGTCAAAAGGGGAAGTATTATTGATGATACTATGGTATTCTGATGAAAACTGATAGGCCATTTTGGATTGTTCATCCTTAGACATGATCCTTTAATTATGAAAGGAAATATCATCTTAAATGTTGATCTATGGACTTTATCTCATAATTCTGAAAGGAAGGATTGCTGAAGATATTGGTTGATGGACTTGATTTCATAATTCTTAAAGAAAGGATCATCCAATATGTTGGTTGATGGATTTGATCCCATAATTTCGAAAGGAAGGATTGTTTAAGATATTATTTGGTGAATTTGATCCTGTAATTCTGAAAGTAAGAATCATCCAAGATGTTGATTGGCTTACTCGATCCCGTAATTATGAAAGGAAGGATCATATCAAATGTTGGTTAGTGATCCCATAATTTATAAAAGAAGGATCATCCAGGTTGGACTTGATCGCGTATTTTCAAAATCAAGGATCATCCTGTGTATGTATGTTTTCATTGTGATCAGTATTGGTGGCTCCGTAAAGACTCTATCTTATAATACCGAAAGGAAGGATTATCTGAGTACCAAATATGTGTTATCTATGATCCTGTAATTCCAAAAGGAAAGGATCACCTGTGTTGTCCATGATCCTGTAATTATGAAAGGAAGCGATCACCTATGTTTTCCATGATCCCATAATTCAAAAAGGAATGAATCACTTGTGTTTTCTGTAATCCCATAATTCCGAAAGGAAAGTAGCAGTTCATTCTTTGTGATCCTATAATTCTGAAAGGAAAGGATCACTTGTGTTTTCCATGATCTTGTAAAGGAAAGGATCACCCACGTTGTCCATGATTCTATAATTCTGAAAGGGAGGATCATGTTGGTTGTTGATACAATTGTATCATTATGTTTCCATAGATGTTTTTACTCGATCCCTGCATTGTTGATGATGATGTTGTTATACCTATCACATGTTGTTATTATCCAGTTTTATGTTGTTGAGCCATCCTTGTGTTGTTATTACTACTATTATTCTAGCATTATGGGAATGATCCATCATCCTACTATCGTTGTTGATGTTATTACAGATGTATGCTTATGATCCAACCTCATGTTGTCATTGTTAGTGATGTATCAGATTTTTATACTGAAGATGTTGATACTTTAGCTTTGTACTGAAGCTATTGCTGATGATGTTTCAGTAGTACTATGGTGATGCAGATGATGATTATGATTCTTTAGCTCCATGATGTAGGTGATGATTCAGTTCCATACTGGAGATGATGAAGTTCCCACTCCATTGTACATATGATGATGTTCTAGCAATTGATGACGGCACTTCAATTCCATGATGTAGGTGATGATTTAGTTCCATGCTATAGATGATGATGCTCCATCTCCATGTTTCATATGATGATGTTCAAACAAATGATTATGATGCTTCAAATCCATGATGTAGGTGATGATCGAGTTCCATGCTGTAGATGATTATGCTCCAACTCCATGTTGCATATGATGATGTTCCAACAGATGATAATGATGCTATAGCTTCATGTTTCAAGTTATGATCTAGTTCCATGTTACAGGTGATGGTGCTCCAAGTCCATGTTGTAGGTGATGCTCCAATTCCATGCTGCACATGACGATGCTTCATATCCATGTTGTAGATTATGATTTTGTTGTTCAAAACTTTTGATTATCTATATATGTACCATACAATGTTCCAAAATATGACATTGGTGATTCCTCCTCCCTCTTTCCAATGATGTTGTGTAGAGACATAGTAGTTGTTGTTGTTGTCAGGAGAATACCCTTATTGTTAAGGGGTAGCATTGAAATAATGTAACTTCAAAGAATATTCTACTTGTACTTTACATTATTATTATTCCTCCTTTGGGATATTTCACTAATGTAAAAGGTCATGAGGTAAACCCTCCATTGTAATACGGGTCAATAAAGCCAGAAAAGAATAATATAATTATTATTTTTGGTTTTCCTAGGTAGGTTGAACGTGCGAGTTCAATAGGTCATCCTAGTTAGGGTATAATGTCAATTGGGAAATTAGTATAAATAGGTAGGTTCCCTACCTCATTTGTATACACTCACTCACTTAGGTATTGCATAAGGGAGAGAAAGAGGGAATTACATTGAAGGAGGAGGACAAGTGTCTTTGGTGTTTATGCTCTTATTCTTGGGGTTTGGTGTCTTTCTCTCTCTCTCTCTCTCTTAAGAACTTGTTCCTTTTTCATTGCATTATGGTAATCTATATTAGGAAATTTTTGCTAAGTTTTTCCCTTTTGGGATTCCTAGGGTAAATTGTTGTGTACCTTGTGATTTTGTTTCTTTCAATGATCCTCTTTATGTTGTTATTGTGAAAATGTATTAAATGCTTATGAAGTTAATAATTAAGGTATAGAAAAATATAAAATTTAACATGATTAATATAAAAAAAATGTGGTGGTACCAAGATCTAAGAGCTTTCTTCAATCCATAAAGTTGCTTTCTTAGAATTTACACTTTGTTTTCTTGTGCTAGAACTTCATAGCCTTATGGTTGTTGTACATACATTTCCTCCTTCAAATAGCCATTTAAAAATGTAGACTTAACATCCATTTGGTAAATATACCATTTTTTGTGTGCATCTACATATAAAAATATTATGACTGTATCCATTCATACATCAAGGACAAATGTTTCATTAAAATCTATGCCAGGTTGTTGTGTGAATCCTCTTGCAACTAATCTTTCCTTATGCTTCTGCACATTTCTTTCTGGATCTTGCTTATTTTTTTAAATCGATTTCAAACATATCATGTCATTTTCTTCTTAATGCATTCAATTTCTTCGTCCATGTATTGTTCCCATACGTTGTCTTTGAAAACTTTTTCAAAAGTTAGAGGATCATTAATTTGAGAAAATAACACAAATAATGAAAATGAATTTGTTTTATCAGCACCATATATTTCACATAGACTTTTGGTTTTTCTTGGCATCAAGATTTCTAATGCTGGATATAGTGATGGAGAACTCCTTCAGCTGCTTGCTAGAGTTTGTTATGTTCTTGGTGTACTTCCTAGTGTAGCTTGTGTTGTAACTAGTGTAGATTCTTGAGTTGTAACATGTCACACATCTCTTAGGGTTGAAAAGACAACGACATCTTGATTTGAAAAGGGTGCTTGAACTAATTCTTCTAACATGTCATCATATGTGACGAGCTCTATAATTTTTACATTATTTTCTATAGTTCCATCCCATGTTTCATTTTCAACAAATTGATCACGGCTAGTTATAAATTTCTATGTGATAAGGTCATACAATTTATATGTTTTTGTGTCTTCAGAGTGCCCAAAAAACATACATTTTTTACCCTTCTTATTTAATTTGTTCCTCAATTCATTAAGAATATGTGCATATGTGACACAACCAGGAAAAAAAAAAAATAAGAAACTCTATGTTTCATACCTATCAAATCTTCTTGAGGAATTTTGTTCTTTACACTCTTTGTTGGACACTGGTTCATAATGTAATAATGTGTAGAATAGATACTACTTCTCTATACCAATATTCATTTGGGAAATTTTTGTCTCCCATCATATTGCGCATGATCTCCATAAAGGTTTGATTGTTCCTTTCTGAAACACCGTCCCACTAAAGTGTGTATCGCATAGTGAATTGCGTGCGAATTCCATATGCCTTACAAATATTAAAAAATAATTAGAGATGTATTCACCACCTCTGTTTGTCCTTAAGATCTTGATGGTGTATCCACTTTCCTTCTCCACAAGTGTTTGCAACTGATGAAAACGTCCAAATGCATCAAATTTGTATTTTAGAAAATAAACCCAAGTTTTCCATGTGAAACCATCAATGAATGTGAGAAAATCATTGCATCCTCATATGGATGAAGCTTACATTGTCCCACAAATATCATAGTGTGCAATTTCAAGTGGTGTGTGCACTTTATATGACTTTCCTACTAGAAAAGTCTCTGTATGTTGCTTGCCAAAAATGCATCCTTCACAAATTCTCTCTGGTTTTTCAATTAGTGGTAATCCTTTTACCACATTATTCATGTGTAGTAGATTCATCCCACCAAAATTCACATGTACAAATCTTAAATTCCACCTCTAGGATTCATCTTGTACCTCTCATAGAAATGTTGCTTGTATTTCTGTAAGGTTATTTTCTTTCTTAACATAATGCTTTTCGTCTTCTTTGTATTCTTCCTTGAATTGTGCTCCTTTATCTCCATTATTTTCTTCATGAACAACTTGAGTTGTTTTTCCTTTCATATTAGATGTTATCCTCAAGGGAAACAAGTGACTGCTTGCCATTTTTTACCTTAACAATGAGTTTCTTGCTTGGAGGTATATCCATAATTATAGAGTGATAATGTTGTTAAATTCAATGAAGAATAGGATCATCAACCTACAGGAGTCAAATGGAGAAGAGAAGTTTTCATAGAAGAGAGAAGAATTTAGCATAGACTGATCAATTACTCATGTCAATGCACACACATGGAGAAAAAATTGGAATGGCATGATTATATTCATGAATCAATAATTACTATGTAATACAATGGTTATACATATAGGAGAATTTAAATTCCTAGTATCAGATTTGAATCTACTAACCTAGACTAAATCTAGATCTAACTTAGTGTCAAAAAATCACCATAGGAGCTCACCAATGCAACTCTACATCACTAAAATAGTTCACACTTAGTTAATCCTTTAATCATGGAAACTAAAAGTAGAGACATTGGGAGTGATCTAACAGATGGGGATCGGAGTATAACTAGACTTAATTGGATACCTACTAGATTCAACTACTGGATACTACTGGTATCACTCAGAGTGGGTTCCTAAATTATAGGGATTGGTCCTTGGGGAACCTAAACTCACAACGAGGTGCATAAAGTGGAATATGTACCCTAGGTGTGTCTCCCATGCATCTTGGGGTTATGAAGACCTTCTAGGATAGGAAAAGAGATAATTATACTATGTTGTCAAAGGGATGATAAATAATAATCCAAAAACCCCCCATTAATCCTGACTTTGGGAAATGTATGTCCTAGAAACTAATAACAAAGGTCAACCATACAATCTAAATGAAAAAATAGTAACTTATTAATAAAACCAAGGAAATGGGGAAAACCTCATGGGAACCTCCCCCCTTAAAATAATAAAGAAAATTAGGATCAAGCTTTCATATCAAGAGAAAATTTCTTCTTGAATTAAAAACTTGTAAAAATATTTCTACAACCTACATCTTTGTGATGTAGTGAAGTAGTGTGACATCCCTTCTATGCACTAGTATCTTGGGACTATGCATGTGAACCTCTCCATCTTCTTCCAATCTGATGATAGATAGGAGAATGAATTTTTTCTTTGTCTCTTCTTTATTGAGGAAGAGTGGAATGATCCAATTTGTTATTCTATGAGCATAATTGTTGTCCAGTCCTTACGATCATGTAGCATCTCTCACAGAGCTTGTTGCACCTCTATGAAGGAGGTAAATTTTCTTGATATAGAGCAAGATTCTCTTTTCGAAACTGGGATCTTGTTCTCCTCATGTTAGATGGCTCTCCAATCATGTTCCTAGTTTCCTAAATGACCTTTTGTGCCCATTTAGGACTAGGATTAGGAGTAGGGACCAGATTTTGATTTGGATCACTGTGAAATTCATATTCAATTTCATAAATTGATTCAATTGGGTCTTCTACTTTGAATTATGAATCATAAACACTAATGGAAACTTTATCATATTTAAAAGGTTTATGTAGAATGGTTTTTCCTCCCCTTTCAAATGGAAGCCGAGATTGTACTCTATCTGAGAATGTAAAAATGCGTGAGAATTCATATGCATTGGAGGCATGGTTTGCAACACCCTTTGCTATAATATTCCCAGTTGAGATATCTCATATCTACACTGAGTCAGGACCAAATACCACTCCCTTTGGTGGGGTAGTATGTGCCATTTGGTATACAAATAACAAATTTGCAGCTAAAGAGGGGACATATAGTACATCTTTGAACACTCCATGTTTTAACTTGATTGAATCCTTTCCTTCAACTCGAATTTGAGTGTCATCAACCTTGTGAATACTTGGATCATGAGTAAGTTTTAATGAAGAGAATGATTCTTTGGATGAAACCATATGATTGGAGGCTCTTGAATCAATGAGAAAGGAATCTAATTTTGAACATATAGCCTTTAGTGCATGGCTTCTCTCATCATGATCTTCAGTCTTTCTACTAGAGGTAGTTTTCGTTGTGCCTTCTCGGAGTGAAATGTTGTGTTACTAAAGGATTTATCCCATTTGATCAATGATCTCCTTCATACAATAATTCTCTTTATGGTTTCCTTTAATACAATAAGAGCATTTTCCCTAGTCATACCTATGATGCTTGTACTTCCTAGAGCCTCAGGATTCATAGGTTAGATCAAAATCATATTTAGGTTCAAATTATGTGTTTATTTTCTCTTTACCTTTCTGCTTCCTTCTCACTTGTGCATTCCTTGTATCACCAACTAATAGAGCTTCATTTGGAGAGGATCTGAGAGCTCCCTCCCATATCATCTTGTATTGTTTTTGGATTAGAGACTCTGTGAAGGCATCAAGGGATGGAACTCACCCATTAGTATTAGTTAGTCTCCTAGAGTGAAAGTTAGATACAAACACTGAGAATTGTGAGCCAAGTTTACTTAGTATGGAGAGCACCAATTGCTCACCCTTATTCTAAATCCTGCAGTGTTTGCATTGCATGACCAATGATTTAAATTTTGAGAAAAAATGTTGTATAGTTTTGAACTTACTGGGTTCTAGTGCTATGATCTCATTCTCCAATATATCACCTATCAGATCATCATGTTTTCCATACAAGGATTCAAGATTATCCCATACTTATTTTGGAGTCTTGAGTCCATCAAGATTGAACAACATCTCCCTGAAGCTATGGATGCACATGTATCCAAAAGATTCATCAAGCTTATTTAGATGCTTTGACTTTTCAATATACTGCTGGGGTTCGACCTCTCTACCCATGATCACCATGTACAGACCTTTGTTCCATAAGGAAATATACATATCTTCCATCCTAAAAAGGAAATTGAAGGGAGTAAGGATTCTGGGAGTGAGAGCCATAGATGATTTTAAGGGCGAGTTTTAAGGGGTAACAAAAAAGGTTGGGATAATTTTTAATATGATTTTTTTTTTTTAATATACTATCCCATTATTTATTAAACCCCATAAATGCCACAAATCAAATCGCCTAAACCATGAAACAGGAAAAATGGGGAAAATGGAATGTAGCCCACTCAATTATGGCTCAAATTTTGACTTCACTCGTATTTTTTCGGTAATAGAGCCGAATAACACTTATATCACCTGAATA
>LPNX010371860.1:20386-53073 GCA_001517045.1 Pseudotsuga menziesii | reverse complement strand
GCCCATTCCCCCCCCCCCCCCCCGAGTTATGGATTTTAGGGTAATTCAAAGGTAGTTCACCCCCAATTTATGGATCATTAGGTAAAATGAACTTAGTTCGTCGTCAATTTGGGTTTGTAGAGAAATTGTTTTACTATTATAGTTATGGAATTACCTTCAAATCCTTGGCCAAACCATCCCGCTCCTATCGATTTGCAATAATGGAGGAGTGGAGACAAAGGTTTTACTTTCAGGTTTCAATAGTGGGATTTTTGGGTTTACTATTTCATCCTCTAAGATTCCAAATTACTCCAAAATGGTCCATATTTGAGAAAAAACGTATAAATATTTAGTCAATTGGGGACATTTTTGTACCTATATAATGTCACAAGAGTCAACATGAAGCTTGATTTAAATTGCAAATCGTGTCTTTACAGTGGCTGAGTGGAAAGCAATTTCATAGTGGATGACTCTTGAGTGGAAAATCTTTGCATTTTTTCAAGGTTCCTATTATCTTGAGAATTTATATAGGTTAGTTTCTTCTTTGAATTATTTCTTCTCTGTTTTATTGTAGAAGGTTGAAGCTGATAATAAATATAAAAAAATGGACATTCTGCTAGTGTGGAAGAATTATGTTTCCCAACCTTGTATATAGAGTCAATTAGTGCTTGAATTTATGAATAAAACTATTTTAATATGTTAATAGATTAGTCGCGGCCTTGTTGACATTCCTGAGTTGGGTTGTATTCTTGCTCGGGATTCTAAACCTTATTGAACCTTATCAGAGTTTTCAACCTTCCTAGGTTGATATGTGACTGTATTGATGATTATATGTTGGGTAATGACATTTCTGACCTTGATTGACCTTGTAGACTATTGTAGATAGGGACGTGATTTTGTGGCCTTCAAGATATCTCTTTTGAGCCTTGTGGGATTCTAGATATGAACCATGATTCATGAAACCTTGTTATTTTTTACTGTGTATCATTGTACTTTATCTTGTTCCCAGTGAAGAAATTTGTTTTTGTCCTCTGATGAAGCCCTTGTTTTGTCAACTAGTAACTTGGTAAGTGAGTTTCCCTCTTCCATGTTTGGTTTATAGGTTAAATAATCTAGCTTAATGTTGATTGTATCCTCTAGTTCACCATGTTAAACATGGCATGAAGTGCGAGATATAAAGCCCTCATAGAGGAGCCAAAATCTAGGGATCCCAATGGTGGGGTGTATACTGAAATCGAGGGAGATGTAACTGAAACCTTCTACCTATATTGGGATCTCATCTACTCTCTCTTCAACAAGATGACCAGTCTGAGGTAGAGAATTATGTCCAATACTTTCAGAAAATCACCAAATTCAAAATCCATGTGATTTTTGATTGCCCACCTATCATGCCTTAAACGGTTTCCAGCTATTGGTTGGTTGAACTTACCGACTCCAACTATTGTGAGGGATATATACCTTGTGAATTGGGGTCCTAGTGTCACCAACATAATAGGGGGTGTATTACATACATTAAATGTTTTGGAACATAAACAGATAGAATAAGGGTTATCAAGAAAAATACCTTTTTCATATGGTTGAACTTAGCTTTCAATCCCTTCTTCAAATGCTCTGAAGTTCTATGCACTTTAATACTTGCAACAAATATTGATGCTTCTCCACAGTACCTCTTATTGTTATATAAATGAACATGAATGAATTAGAATTGTATTTAAAGATAAATGACAACATAGATCATGATTCATAACAACACAATCATGCATTACAACATATATGGAAGAAATACATTCTTTATTACTGAAGGTTCAAGGAACATTACAACCCTGTCTGAGACAATCCTTCTTCTACAAACCAGGAATTGATTCCTTCTTTCTCCTCTCTACAAGATATTTCCCCCCAGCATAACCTTTCTCTCAAAAGTTTCTCCCCTTATCCTATACCCGTTTGGTCTATTTTTACTTGATGAGGAGGAGATATTTCAAGGCCTAGGATGGTTAGGGGAGTTAGGGAATCTAGCACATTGAACCCAACAACCCCTAAAATAATCATGTTTTTATTTTTTAAATTTGTCTTAAGGAACTCGTGAGTACAACAAACGAAATTTGCGGGTGAATCGTGAATTTTTATCATGAAAGTCGTGAGTGCAACATCTTAGGGACAACTCATGGGTTGTATAAAGGTTAACCCATTAGTGAGATGCGAGTTGTCCCAAGGGAACCCACAAGTGCAAGGAAAACTCACATATAAAGGTTGGGAAGGATGAAGAAACAAGTATGCATTAAGGCTTCACTCCATCTATAATGTTTAGACTACTTCAATCCACTTTATCCTTTTGTGTCTTGACACATTTGGTGTCAGTACTTGGACAAAGAAGTGTCGTTTCATGGTATAACACCAAAAAATAGATGTTCAAGGATGCTAGTAAAGCCCCTCTCATCTCTTTAAACCATAATTCATTGCAGGGATGTATTCCCTCATGACCCCCCAACAATTACTGACTGAAGAATTCCTGAAGAAGTTAATTCCCAATTTCAATCTTTATGAATTGATCAAATCTTGGATAGATGAGCCAATTTTTTATGCTCGTAGACCTAACAGGAAGTATCCTATTGTATTGTTGAATGAACCTTATTCACTACTCACTACCATTTTTTGCATATTGTATGGCCTTCCCAATTGCTCACACTTTAAGACTAAATGGGATCCTATAGCCTATCACATCATTTCGACTGGAAAATCATTTAACTGGGATCAAATACTATTAGTGGTTTTGAGGGATGTTATTTCACAAGAACAGAAGACCAAATCATCCAAAAAACCCAAGTTTTATCTTTCTTCTAATGTGGGAGATAGCATATTCTCCTCCTTTTCCTTCCCCACCTTGAATTGGAAGTGGACCAATAAAATTCCACTTGTTCACATCTATTGCTCATCCTTGTGGGAGGACAATTATATTTCTCTAATTTATGAAATATGTGATTAATATATTGGATAAATTTATTTCATGCTATACAATAAGGATTCCCTAAGGCTATCTTAGTAGGCCAAGTCCTTCGTCTCCACCATGGGAGACCGATACATTGGTGAATCTTTCACACATATCAAAACTTGGCGCAATAGATTTGTACATTTACTACCTAGAATAGTTCATGATAAAATGGTCTTGGAGGAAGTTCCTTACCAGATTGTCATTGAAGGGATACATCAACTATGTTATTCTTTGAAAAGGAAGTCCTGGCCCAATTTTCCTATTAGCATTGAGCAATTTTCCATAACTACCTCTACTCATGCAAATTTATTAAGGAATAAAATTACTACACTGAAATTGGAAGAATCCTCAAAGAGGATGCATGATCCGAGAGGATTCTTAGCTACACATTTCTCATAGGATCACCTTAAGAGTCATTATGAACATCAAAATTAACCCAATGATTCAATCTACAAGGGATTTTATTCTTTCCAGGATTTCCTTGGTAGAGCTGCCACTCCAGAGCAAAGATGTCTTATTCTCCAAGTACAACAAGAGAACAAGGTTAAAATACTTGGAGAAATAAAATTGAATCCTGTAGAAATCAAAAGGGTTCAGAAAGAGGAATTTGAAAAAGAAACGCATATAGCTCAAGCAAGCAAAGTTTCCACTAATCGGCCTCCATCACAAGGGTCGCTACCTCAACAAAAATAAAAAGGTAAATAAGTAGTGGGATCAACATAATATCCACATCCCTTTGTCACTCCTAATGCATTGATAAATAAGGCATATCAATTGAATAGAAAATCCTAACCTCTTCCCATTTTATCTACCTTTGTCCAAATGAACTCCATTGTATCTACCATAACGCCACAACCAATCAATCTTAATAAAGAGGTTGAAATATCCATTCTTAATGTAAGTTATTTGGTGAAAGAAGTAACTCATTCTTCTACCCATTTTTAACGATCACTTCATCTACATCTACAACCTATATTGGCTTATCAATATCACCTTCTTCTACAAGTATTCTAATGGATGTATCTCAGAATATCCAATTTGATATTGACCAACTTAGTGTAGTGTCCATGGAGATTTATCCTCATTTGACCACATCACCCATCACATAACCCATTGTGTTTCCTAGTACATCCTTCACAATTCATTTATCAACCTCTACTTCCATATCCCATAATATTATTCCATTCGAGATTATTGCTAGATCTAGGGAGAATCAAACTTATCCCTTAACTATTTTTACCATTTCTGCACCCATGACTATCTCACCCACAACACTTGTTCCCAAGCATACCTTACAGTCCTCCTAGTTGGTAGTTACTATCCCTCACCCTTCTTCTACACAACTTATGCATATAGTCACTATCACACAGATTCCAACTACTTCCTTTGAGATTATTGCAGAATTTGGGGAAGAGGTTGTGGTTTCTCTTAACGACTATTACTGGAGTAAAATAGAGAAAGCAGTTGTAAAGAGGGGTTCCAAGAGGACCAAGACAAGAACTATTGTGTAGGGATTTGTGCCAAATCAAGTCATATGGAAGAGAAACTCTACTGATATAAGGAGGGAAGCAGTGGAGACATCAACAACAATGGGGGATTTTAGTGCTGCAAATTTTGATACATTCTCCTCATTGAATCAAGCTATTTACTAGAAAAAAACAAGATTTTTTTAGGCCTTGAATAGGGAAAAGGAGGAACCACTATGATTCATGCCAAGGAGTTGGAGCACTTGAAAACACAACATTTTGTAGACCTCGCTGTTGTGAAACATGCTAATGATTATTTGTCAAAGAAGTTAGTACAAGAAAAAGTTAAATTTGCTCATTTACAAAGTGAATTGAGTAATGTTAAGAAACAATTAATTTTGTCTCAGTCTCAAGCTACCACTTCTTCATTTGTATAGTTGTTAGAGGAGGAATTCAAGGAATTTTCAATGCAGGTAAATGATAGGTATATGCAACAACTCATTGTATTGTTTGAAGGATTGACTCAGATTTAGGAAGATTATAATTCTTTTGAGCATCAATCCAATATGTTGGAAGATCATATGGAAATAATAAAGTTTTCTTTTAATGCTATAGAACAACTGATTGAATGGTAGCCACACTTCAAGGAATGTCCTCCTCATATACCAAAGTTTGACAATATAAAGTTTAAAATGATTAGGATTTTAATTGGCTGGTGGGAGAATTCCTGCCAGGATATGAAGGATATGATTGAAATGAGACATAAAGTATGTGCCAGGGAATGTGGAAAAACAGATGATCTCCTTGAGGATATTCACTTATCTAGGATGGACAAGTTGGCTGATGCAAATGCTCCCAATTTTATGTTAGATGATGTGGAACAACAATTCAATGATCTTAAGCATAAAATCAATCAGTTAAAAAAAGTACAATTGAAATATGTGAGATATTTTATAGAAATACCTACTCTGCAAAGTTTTCAAGCAACAGAATTCCTTTAAGATTGGAGTAGGATGATGAGAAAGGTAATTATTTCATCGTTTTGCAATACTTAGATATAGCTCAAACATGCTAAATATAATGATGTAGATGAATTATTAGATGTATTTTATAGGTGGAAGACTTCTCTAGCTAGTTCGTAGCCTATGACTAAGAGTTTGGATCCCGATCTTGTTGGGATAATTTTGTATTTTTTAGAAATTTTAAACTTTCTCTTTAAACGTATGGAGACCCCTCTATTTTGAGGGGTCAAAGGGATTCATAGAAAAATACTACAAAAATTTGGAGCCCCTTCTTTTGTACTTGGATTTTGTTGTAATGTCTTACAATTTCTAATGCAAGGAGTCTTATGCTGCAACATCTCTCGCATAATCTTGTGTTGTTAAATGTATTTAATTGACACATTTATCTTTTCCTACTAGTATAATAATTTTTTATTTTCTAAAGTGTGATTTCTTTGTACAACAACATAATCAAACATTCGTGTACTAGCCAAAGATATAAAATTATAACTTGAAGTAATTTTTTGTAAATATCTGTAAAAGCACATATCTAGAAACATGCTAAAAGGGAACAAAGTCATTTAGAATAATGCAGAATCAGATCACTTATAGAAAGGAAAAAAATCATATTCTTTATGGACATGCCATGGAAAATGTAACCAAATTTGACTAATATTCAAGTAGCCAAAACCAGTCTGTGAGACTAAATGACGAATTCGCATGTCGACAGTAGGATGCAATCATGGGGGAGTGATTAGAATTTAGGTTGCACCCTCAAACTAATGTATATAAACTACACATAATCAAAGAAAAGTATAGTAAAAGGTAAATTTAGACTAATATATAAAATGTTGAACCTTCCTTGAGAAATATTTTAGGATTTGAAATATCAGCAACAAATTTTACAACTTCACATGCCTTATCTTAATAATAAGTAGTTTCCTGAGCAGTCGAAGTTGGATATTTGAAATTCATATTCGACTCTTTGTAGTTAGTGTTCAAAATACCTATGTTATATATGAGCTATAGTGTCAAATCACAAGACATAACTTTGTTTATACTATTTTATCCCAGATGCTTAATACAAGGCTTCTTAATTGAAATATAGTTGAGGGTCAAGCGATTATGCCGTTAGTTCAATACTCATATCACAAAAAATCCTTTGCCACCATATCATGTTCTATTTCATATTTCTTATTTTTAATAACATAGTATATATGTGTGTGTATTCAATCATTCATTCAATCAAGAGTGCAAATGATATGAATCTAACCTCAAACTCTTTGGAAAGAATTTACCGTTCCCTTTATCTTAAATGTGTATACAAATTTAGGAGACATTAAAATTTATATTGCCATTCATCAATTTAGGGATAGGGTTTCAATGTTAAAATTATAGGTTTTAAGTCTTAGTTTTAGGGTTAGGGTTTCTATCTTCTCAATTAGGGTTTTTTATTTGTTTTTTCATGTACAAAATATGTTGAAAAGTGTCACTTCCAAAGATGTTCTTATTGTACTTTTACTATGTTATTTTTATACCTCCTTTGGGGGATGTTATTGATGCATTTTTCATGTAAAATTCATTGAAAGAGTCAATGTAAACACTCATTATAAGTCGGTTCAATATAATGCACTATTGTACTAATTTTATATCATTTTTCTCATGTAGGATTCACTTCTGGTTTCTATATCAATTTCGAATTTCAATTGTGGAATATATATTTTTAGACAAAAATGGTTAGATTTGTATTAATCGCTTTCTGGATAACTAGAATCTACAGTGTACAAACTTGAAGAGGGTTGATGACATCTAACATTGTTTTCATCCTTCTTATGAATTATGACTATCTTGGGAGATAAATCCCACTTGTTCCTAGAGATTTTTTGAGAGAAAGAGAAAATTTGCTTACAAGAGTAAACTCTCACAAATTGTGAGCAGAGAAGAATGCAGAATAAAAACATTAATTAGAAGGGGAGTAAAAACTCCCCTTAATAAAAGAGTCTAACCGCTTCTGAGATCCCAAAAAAATGTTTGAGGACGCTTCCTTTTCCCTACGTTCTTTGTTGGTATTCTTCCCTTTGGTGAGGGTGGGAGAAGGGGATGATAACTCTTTAGGGTCGGAGATTCTTTCTGACCCAACGCAAGGAACTAAGGAAGATAGTCCTACTTGGATTGAGGTCTCTTGATCTAACGCCCAAGTGTCTCTCCTCTTGGACCCTAAAGGAAGGATTGGAGAAGCTTCTTTCATAGATGGGGAAGCGACAGCTCTTGCCGAGGGGGCGGATGAACCTATGGGGGTCTCTCCCTACACCAGATATTCTACTGCTTCAACTTCCTGCAAAACTTCAATTTTTTTTTTTGCTTTCCAATGGAGGAGAGAAAGCTAAGGAAGGAGGGGGAGGGTCTTGAGGAGGATCCTTTTGTTGTTGACTTCCTTTCATCGGGGGGGACTTAGAGACCGTCTGGAACTCTGATTCTTTAGTTTCCTGGGGAACATTTGATTTATAAGATTTGAAAAGCTTGGGGAAGCTTTTGGTAAAGTCACCATAGACATGTAAAAAGTTACATTTGAATGGGATTTTCTCATAATCTAGCTCTTGGATGTGGATCCATTCTCCTAATGTAAGCTTTAGGGCCTCTGGGAGTCCTTTTTATGAGATTTACCTCTATGCAAATGTGGGCACATGTCAACTGACCCCTTTTTGGATCTACATTATCCAGGTAGTGCCCTAGCTTATTACCAATGTCTATAAGAGATATTCCCCCCAAAAGATGAAGTGGGAGATGAGGCAGTCTTACCAAAACTGGAGCGGCTGTGATATCTGCTTTTGGGTTAAAATCCATAGTCCACGAGGCTAAGAATAGCCCTCTCAATCCCATGAAGAATAGACCCGATTGAAAAACAAGGTCTCGTTCTTCTTTATTCAAAAATAGAAAAACAAAATAACTCCTACCAGTTGAAAAGAGAGAGACATGGCCTTGCACAATAGGATTCCAGTGTTTAGCAATCAAAATCTCTACCACCTTAGGGCTTGGCCACATCCCTGTAAACTTTTTGATGAGGGATCTCTCTGAGAGAATGAGCAATTTCTAGCAAGGATCCGAAGGAGAGAGTTCCAGAGAGGGGATCTCATCAATCATTTTCACGAAATTGGAGGGGGGCAAAGAGGCAGTCTTAGGAGCGGCTGCATGAACAATTTTCTTAAAGGCCAAAAGCTGGGCTTTGATCTCCATAGCGGGTGCACCCAGCAAGGTGAATCCAACAGCCACTGCGCAGATGGGAATAGCCTAACTAGCACAGATCCACAGCTTGAGTAGGAAGCAGGTGATAGTGAGGGATGTACCTAGAAAATAAGTTTCAATAGGGAGCCTTTGGAGTGAGCATACAGACCTTCATAGCAGGGGGACTGCGGCTAGGGAAACCATAGCCACAAGTCAGAGATGACGAGCATCACATCACGAAGATCCTACAATTATTTTAAATGTTACCATCCATGGGTTAGAGTTGTTAATCACTCATAATAAATTGGGGAATATTAAGTAAGATGTCAAACATGGATTGTGGAAATAAAAATTCAACACAAAAGGATGTAATATCATATTTTCAAAATCCTCAATCGAACAATCCACATCCTATTCATGCTTCAAGCTCTCTTGAGGAAATTATAGGTGAGAGAGATGTCAACACTTTTGAGAATGCACCTGCAACCCATAAAATGGATGATAGAATAAATTCCTCTAGTGATCAAAGTGAGACAGATGCATTTTCATCTTAAATTAGTAGTTCAAATGTTGAATATTTTTCCTTGCAAGGTGACACAATGCATTCATGGAAAAGGAAAAAGGGCCAATGGGGCATAGGGAGAAAATTCAAATTTGATTGGGTCTCAAGATACCCATTTATTGAACCAATACCTACAGCAAATGATAATGAGACCTGGGGAGAAGTTAAATTCATTTCATGTAGTTGGAAACTTGGCAAGGTAGTGAAATTGCAGATGAAGTAAGACGCAATAGAGAAGCATGTTGGAAAGGTGTGTGATGTGAAAGCTGTAAATGATGAGAATAAATACACTCCTAAATGGAAATCTATTAGCCAATTTTGACGTGTTCAATTTGAAGAGAAATATAATAAATTCTTGATAAATAAGAAAAAAATCGAAGAAAATGGAGGAACCACCACATCTCAATTTGGAAAGATGATGGAACAAAATTGTTATCAAAGAGGATATAATTAAGCAATGAATTTCATGTCCTATCTAATGGTCATCCTATGACAGATTATCCAAAAAATATGAAATATTTATCTTTTATTCAAGTGTCAAATTTTCCATCTTCTCATTAGTCTTTATTGAATGGTTGTAACTGGGGAAAATATCTAGATCAAGTAGGAAATGATGATATGAAAGAGAAGATTGCAAATGCTAAATTTTTGTCACTTTCTTTGGATGAAGTCATGACTATTGATAATACTTCATGGATTTGCACGAGAATTATATGGTCAATGACCATATTAGACATTCCTATCCACATGGAATTCATAAAATGACCAAAATTTCTACATCAAAAAATATTTATGAACTTATTATTGATAGTTTGAAGGAAATTGGTGGTATGGATCATTCCATGATTGAAAAAAAGTTGGTTTGTGTTGCATAATATGGAACATTAGTAATACAAGGATGAAGGAATTCCGTTTGTGCTAGACTACAACTCTCAACTTCATCTTATATGCTTAGTATTCCTTGTATGGCCGACATGAAGAATCTTGCATTTATAATAGTAAGAAACTTTTCATTGGTTTCAAAGGTTGAATATCTTGTACATGAGGTTCATGCATACATTTTTTGGTGTCCCAAATGATTTTTAGAGTTTAAATTTATTTTTCTGATGGTGTTACAAATGAAAAAAAATTATTAAAAGATGTTGATACAAGATGGATCTCACTAAAAGCACTAGCTAAAAGAATATCAATGAATATGAATCCTCAGTAGGGGTGATGTATGAACATCACTCAAGTGCAGAGAAAGCTCAAACTCCTCTCTTTCTACTAATTGATATAGAGACATTATTAATGTTGGTTGGAATTATTCTCGTGCTTCATGAAATGAATAGCCTCGTGAAGATGGCTCAGAGTCACACGATGTATATTGTTGAATAAAAAAGTGAAAGAAAATTAGCATGCCTTGAATTCGATAATTTGTATATTAAGGCAGGGTCTTTTATAGGTCTAGCATTTACAAATTGGAGTAAGATAATCAATATAGAAAATGATGATCTTTCTTTTAAGTTTGATGAAAAAGGGATGCTATGTATGGTAGTTTATGGGAATATGGTTCCCTTTTATTATAAATATAATATAGGAAGATACAACAAATAGTGCCCCATGTCAAAAGAACGATTTTATGATGTTCTAATTTCAGTGAGACGCAACTTGATAGAAATCAAAAAATCATTATCATCATAGATAAGAGAACGGTTTCCCTGAGATGAATTGTTGGAGACCATGTCTATCATAAAACCTCAATATTGGAACCATAGTCAATGTTCATATACTTTAAAGGTTGAATTTATAGAGAAATGCAATATTTTGCAAAGCCATTTATGTCGAGAGGCTGAGATACAAGGAGAATGTATTCAAGGTATTTTAGATCGAGAAAAAATGATAGATCAAGATGAATGATTTGCTACAAGAATGTGAGAGAAATTTTCTTTGTTAGATAATCAACTAGAATATTGTGGAATTACAAGATTATGGACTAAGCTCAGTGGTAGCGAAATCAAACGGCAAAGAATGTCAGGATATTCCAAATTAGTGGATTTATGTCAAACCATGATTTTGGATCAGTGGAGGATGAGGTAATGTTTAGTGCACTATTATTATTGAATTCAAAGTTGAGGAACAAGCTTGTGAAAAATATGGATATATGCTTAAGATTATATGTAACAAAGTATGAGGTTGACAATTTTCCATATGAAAGAGCATTAGCTCTTTGGTGAGTAGATCATGAAAGAAGGGGAGAAAACAATATAACAAATTTCTCTAATGAAATTGATATGGAACATAATGTTTTGGATGATCATAATGATAGTTCATATGGAGAACGTCATGTTCAGAATGTCGAAAATGCAGACAAGGGCCAAAATCTGAATTGGAAAATGGATTTCACATAAGATTATATATGATTTAATACACATGAGGGACTCTTAAGTCTTATTTTTGTCTAGGTGTTCCATGTACCCTTGCAAGCTGTTGATGATCACTATATGTGAATTTGAGGTTATTCTTTAGGTAGAAATAGATTCTACATTGTACATTTTGGTTGTAATATTGATTATTTGAGCTACATTACCTTCATGCAAGTTATTTTAAGATTGATGTTTTGATATATATCTCTTACATTATTTCTTTCTTCTATGTGACAAGAAATTATGCTCGAATTTGAGAAATCTAGTCCTAGGATCTATCTCTTCACATAGATAGTGTCTTAACATTAAAGGATAACTAACTAATTTGACAACACTATCGCTAAGAAAAAAAAGGGCTCATTCAAGAACATGAAAACATGTTAGTGTTTAGCAGAGATATATTGACAACTTTTATGGTTTGTTTATTGCTTTTGTTTGAAACATTATGTCGATTTTTGAAGTTTCTGTGTATTTTGGTTAAATACCATGTTACTCCCTTGAATTATTCTACTTATCATTTGATGCTTGATTTAACCCTTTGTTGTATCTTGAATCAATATGTTTTTTAGTCAATTTCCTTTGATTTAGGGTTTGAGAAAATATGTTTTTATTTCCTTTTAGTTGCATGAATTAACTTTCTTCACTTTTTTTATTATTTTATGTTGATTATATATTTTCTATGTAAATACTTATCGTTATTCAAAAAAATAAATGAGCTATACATAGCTAAGATAAGAGAAAAATGGTCTATGCTCTACGTTCCTATGCATTGATTGTAGGATACCTATTTGCAGGAGACCAACATTCATCTAATACAATAATAATTTGACATAATTACAATGCATAATTGTATTATCCTACACAACCACAATTGGCTAGTGGGAGCCAAGATTGCGCATAATGTTTGATTCTATAAGTTTATATGTTTGTCAAGATTCAGCTCCCACATGTCTGTTGGACCATTAAGGGATGAGATAACAACTAGAGTCCCCACTTTCCTTGAATCTAGTCAATTCAATTGTGTTTAACTGACACCTTCCAGTCGTGACTCATGATTCTACATGTTCTCTTGATGATGTTGTGATTCATGTTATTTGACTACTGTCATCGTTCCTCTATTTTTGAAGTAGGTTGAAAAGTATTTATGGTTTCAAGATTGCTATATGTGAATTTGAGGCTACATTTAAGGTAAAAATAGATTCAATATTTTGTGTGTTTCATTGAAACATTGATGATGGGGTTCACATTTATGTTAATTATGTAAGATTGACGTTTTAATATTTAACTATTAGATTGTGACAGAAAATGAAAATTAATGGACACATGTAATTTGTATGAATTTATATGAATTCAACCTGTATTTCATTTGTAGAAATTATTTCCTGGAGATGACTTGAATGCAGAAGATATAACAAAGCTAAAATTCTTTATTCTGAAACTTTCAACTTGATTTAAATTATATCATTTATGACATTATGTGCTTCATATTGTAAAACATAAGCAATGATCCAATCTATTGAACAACATTTTACAATGCTTTTATGGATTTTATTACATAGAACAAGTATATCCCAGGTTTGTTTTTGTATTTTTCTTTCGAAATTTGTGAAACAAGATTCATCTTTTTTGGTTTAGTTTTTATTGGTTTATTGTAGTAGAATGGGTTCTTGCAATAATATTACTATTGTTAGCTTAGATTATCATTACATTAATTATCTAATCTTTTTGAAAACAAGTACAACCCATAGGAAAATGTTTCCCTATGTTGTATTTATCTTCCAACAACATGTTGAAGCAACTGGATATGTATTCAGGATATGGTGAAGTTGTTCAAGGACAACATATTGAGAGCGATCCACAATAGTTTGTTTCCCTATGTTTCATTTGTCTTACATGAAACATACCAAAGGAGTTGTGTATGTCGAGCATATGGGGATTTTGTTGAAGGACATTGTCATGAAACCCATGTCTATATTAATTCTCATAAATTATTATATTATGCGAAGTCGCACACATTTTTGGTCTTGACTAATTCGTATTCCATACATTCATATATGATATAATCGAAAACACTACAATCCTTCTAACCCTAAAATCCTGAAAACTGTTAGTGTGCTAAATTTTGAATGGGATATGAAACATTCTCAACTAAATGTGGAAAATTTCAATCATTAAACATCTCCAACTAAAATCCCAACACACTATACATAAATTGACATAACAAATTGCACAAACTTATGTCCATTGTATCCATGTGTAACTAAAAGTCAAAATCATATTCTCTCATATCCATAAGATAAGAGGCCCTTTCTAGTGAAATGTTCCCCTTTCCCCGTCTTGAAATGACAAAATTAGAAGAAGCAAAATAAAGTCAACTATCCTCTGTTTCTATATTTTATTTAAGTAGATAGCGATGGAAACAATATTTGCAACAATCACTTGCTAGAAACAATGTTATTTTCCAATAAGTTTTGACTTGGTATTAAAAGAACTATAAAATATCTAGAGTACCAAGAACATACAACATGACCATAATAAATCAATTTGTGAGCAGCAACACATGTCTTCTAAATATAATAAAAGACACATATATGTTAAAATTATGTTTGCTACACCAAGATATATAACGCTAAAATCGGGCATTGTCCCATCATATTTTAATTTCAATCAAGATATAAAGTTTATGTGAGAGGCATGAACCCCATGGAAAGTATGAAATTCCATGATAAATTCGTGAAGACTGTAAAAGGACAACTTGAAAGAAAAGGTGCAAAAAACAAGAGATTGCATTAGGAAAGTGACATGCTGAATACTAAGTTGAAAACCTTTGAAACTACCCACACCTCAATGGTCACAATCAAAACCATGAAAGATGTTGCACCTAGTTGGGAGATGTAAGTCATAGAACAAGCCTACTCTTCCAATACTTCAAACAAAGTCTATGAAGTTATTCTTAAAGAAGTGGAAGATGAAAATGAGAACATATCTGCATGATTAACACTTTGCTTGGGGGAAATACCCATATAAACCTAAATCAAACTATAATCCAACCTCTCTTTACCTACTCTTAGTTTCTTCCTCCGTAAAAACTCCTTGACATCCTATCCAAGATGTGATAAGAGAGAGGATCATTTTTGTAAGAAACAACTCTTCCACTAACAATCCAATTAGGAATTGGGAGTTGATTTTTAATTTTTTTTTTTCTTCAAATATATTCATCTATTTTCAAAAATTGTTGTGAATTATGTTTTCTACACTCTCAAAACATGCTCAAAACCCACTCTCTAAATTGAGGTTTCAAGTCTTTTGCATGTCTAAAGGGCTTTAAAATTTTGCTTCTATTACAAACACTAATTCTCAATTCATTCAAAAAATATAAAACAACATGCTTGCATTCACATGCTATATGAGACAAAAGAAATTAAAATCTCGGTGCTAAAATCCAAGATTCTCCATCCAGGTATTAACAACACAAAATAAAGAGACCAATCGTCGCTGACTTGATGAAGTCGATTGTGATCATCATTTCAATGATTATCCTTACTTATCGTATGAATGAGCTCCCTCATTTCCTTGGAAAACTTTGAAATGCTCTGAACATCAATGTGGGTGTTTGGCGGAGATTATTTTATGGGTTTTAGTTTTATAAAAATTGACATCAACAAAGAACACTTGAAATTTGACAATATTCTCTTCTTCACATTGCTTATTCTTCCTCTCATCTTTATGCACTTTATTCTCTTTCTTGAAGCTAAAAATGTGCTAAGGATACCCTCATATTTCCGTATTGAAGTAAGCCCATGTTATGTTTTAAGGCCTTCAACTAATTCCATCTACATTGTGTCGGCTCTTTTCCTTTTCTAAACTATGAACTTGAGTCATTTCACATTCTTATTGATATCCTTCGTGAGTCTTCTTGGAAAAATATTCACCAATTTTTTACAATATTTTGTAACTCGGTGAAATATTCGCCAATTTTTACAATTATTTATAATGAAGTGAAATATTCGCCAGGATTTTACAATATATTATAACTTAGTGAAAGAATCGCCAAGATTTTACAATGTTATATAATAGAATGAAAGATTCGCCAAAATTATTATGTATAGGATATATAGATATTATATTATTGATAAAATCCCATTCAAATTTTCCTATATATCAGAGAGATTCACCCATTGTTTATACATATAAAGATAAGGGGGGGTTCTTAAAATCATCCATGATCAGAACTATTGAATTCTCCATTTCATAGCTATATTGAGCAACATTTCTTCAGAAATTCTTTGAATGTACTTGCAAAAACACTGCAAAACAACTCCATTCAAATTAATTTATCTCAAACACTCTTCACTTTGACATGTGCAATTTCTATAACTACATCACACATTGACATAATTCTATGGACATAATCGAGAGGGAGAAATGCAATAATTCCAGCAATTATGTGGAAACTCAATGGATGCTAGTGCATCAATGGAAGTTTCTAGGGTTCGAGGAAGGCATGGATACTCGCTCTAATCCCATGTTAAATTCAATGAAGCATAGGATCATCAGTTGACATGATTGAAATGGAGAAGAGAAGGTTGCATAAGAGGGAGAATAAATTAGCATAGAATGATTAATTACTCATGGTAAAATTGCACACACATGGAGACAAAATTTGAATAACATGATTATATTCATGAATCTGTAATTAATATGTAATACAATGGTTATACATATAGGATAAGACATGAATCCTCGACTGACTATAGAGCTAACTCGGTGTGGGAAAATCACCACTCGAGCTCACTAATGAAAATATGAATCACTAAAATAGTTCACACTCAGTTAGCTGACGATGGCACGTGAGAAAATGCACCCTACTTCCCTTGAATCATGGAAACTAACACTAGAGACATTGGGAGTGATCTAATTGATGGGGATCAGAGCATAACTAAACTTAATTGAATATCTACTGGAGACTGTTGGGGGCACTCAGAGTGGGTTCCTAAATTATAGGGATTGGTCCTTAGGGTATCTCAACTCATGCAATGAGGTGCACTAAGTGGAATATGTCCCCTAGGTGTGCTCCCCATGCACTAGTGTAGTGATGAAGACCTCATAAGCTAGAAAAATAGACAATTAGACTATGTGGTCAAAGGGAAGATTAATAATAATCCCAACACATGTTTCATGTAGACTTTATATCATTTTTTGTAGAAGTTGTCCAATCCTCATTAAATTATCCTTTAGACCTTTGACAAAATAAAAATCTGGCATAGATTTTTGCTTCCCTTGTTTGGTTAGAATACCAACATTGCCTTTGTCCATAACAATAACTTGGGTATTATTTCCAAGTGTGACAACATTTTGAGCTAATTTATCTAGACTAGAAAATAATTTTAAATTATGAGTCTTAGGATTGTTATAGCTTGAATCTGAATACAATATATCACATGGAATTTATTGGACAACATTACATTCAACAGGGTATGCGCATGCCAAAAACATTGTGCTTGTTGAAATGTTCATGTTACCTGACTAGTTTTGACCTTGCTTACTCTCCCCGTAATGTTTATTCTTGCATTCATATGCAAAATGCTCATATTTTCTAAAATAAATACATTGTATTTTTTATTTATTAAATCTTTGCCCACAAGGATAATTAGAATTTTGATTTTGACCTCTACTACAATGACATTTTCAAGACTCTTGTTGTGTCCTCCTCTTGAGAAACTTGTTCCACTACCTCTAGAATTAAATCTCCCCCTTCCTCTTCCAAGACTTATAGTTGAATGTGCTGCAAATACACTTTCTAATTATGTTTTTGATCTATTTATCATGTGTTCATGATGGTGACAAAGGCTTGTAGCTCATCAATGGTAAAAAGTTTCAAATCTTTGTTTTCTTCCAAAGTTACAACTAATGATCCAAATTTGGGAGAAGACTTCTAAGCACTTTCTCAGTAATCCTCCTATCACTTATGGCTTCTGCTTGGGATTTCGTTTGATTTATCATATCAATAAATTAAGTATAAAATTATTCTACTGATTATGTATCTTTTATTGACACAGATTCAAAATATTTTCTAATAATATGCAATTTAGAAGTGTTGTCCAATCTCTCATAGGCATTTTCAAGTGTGTTCCATGATTCCTTAGTAGTCTTTGTTGCTGCTATTCTTGGGAGTATGCATTGCTTGATGTATGTAGAACAAAGTTTTTCCATCCTTATTTGTTTGTTCCCCCAAACCATTTGTTTGTTCCCTCAAACCATCTTTCTATGATTATAAGAGTGCATTATATGATGTCTCATATGTTGGTTTTGTATACACCTTGTTATATGAACAAAGCCTTCATAGTTAAAGACCAATATTCATAACTCTTGAGTGTCAAAATTGGTGTTTGTACACATTTTGTGCACCATAAGTGGAAGCCATTTTTAATTTAAATTTTTCTTCGTCACTTCTTCTTCAGAAAAGAGTTTTTTCTTTTTATGAACCTTGCTCTCATACAAAATTAAGAAAAAAATATAGGCAATAACAATTGCTACACAATTTACTATGCAAAATTACAAAAACTTGACTTGTGAATTACTACTTAATAAACTTACAAACTAAAAGAACCAAATTGTCATAATTAATATTTCCAACACTATTGACACTTCAAACAATGAAGTAGTGTCTCTCAAATAAATAGCTAACTTGATCTCATATCCCATTGGATTAATACAAAATAATATTTTTCATAAAATGCAAAACCAATATACATTTTTTCTTTATAGAAACATTATCATTTTTGAACCATATTTCAACAATTTAATTGGTTTTACTAATTCAACCAACATAATTTTTTGTTTGACGCGTTGTTATTTCTGAATCATACTTCAAAGATTTAATTATTTTACAAATTCAATGATTTCGTTAAAAAAGATATTGTAAAGAAATAGAAACAAAGTCATATTTTTTTCCATTTTTATTAATCTTTAGTTAAAAAAATATCATACTTTTTTTAAGTATAGATGGATTGAACAAAACTACCACCTATTCTCTACCACTTTATAGTAAATTTTATAAATAAATACTGTCATTTAATCAAAAGCGTATGTTTACAAACAGTGGTGCAAGTATGATAATAGAGAGAAAAGAGATAATTCACATGTCATACAATTGTAATGCAAAATGGACACAAACACTAACGCTTACACTGGATGATAAAACTTTGATGTCGTTTTGTTTTCTTTCCTTTTGTGATGCCACCACCAAATTTCAAGAGTTTTATTTCGCGCAGTGTAACGCATTTACAATACTCAAGGACCCGGCTGTTCATTGCCTCTCCAAATTTCCTTTAAAACCTTTTCAAAAACCACCGCAACCTGTCATTCGAATTCACTCCCCAGAACATTAACTGCCACGAGACGTTCTGGAGATCGGCTTCCATTGAGAATGGGAATTGAGCATTACTGAAAGTGAATTATTTAGTAACTGTAGAAAAATATATCCTAAGGCTGCTACGGCTGGTTTTCCAGGATTCTACACCACTGCTTGATCTGGTAGGATACACAGGTAATGCCACGATTAGTCTATGTGCTGTTCTGTTGTAATATATATTCCCAGGTATGTCTATGGGTTATTCTAATATATATAATTCATGTTCGCAGCCGTCCACATAAGCTGGGATGGCAGGCTGATGAATCCCGACTTCTATAAGTATAGAAAAAATCCCGAGTTCCAACGTTTTAATCCATGCTTTCTTATCTGCAGTTGCGGCGTAGACGTGCCGCCCGTTGGAATGTCTGTCACTTATTCCTTCTTCCCGTAAGGAGTCGTTTAAGTTGCCGAAGGAACCGTGGCAGGCTGATGAATCCCGACTTCTATAAGTATAGAAAAAATCCCGAGTTCCAACGTTTTAATCCATGCTTTCTTATCTGCAGTTGCGGCGTAGACGTGCCGCCCGTTGGAATGTCTGTCACTTATTCCTTCTTCCCGGAAGGAGTCGTTTAAGTTGCCGAAGGAACCGAGAACGATGAAGAAGCTGTGTCCCGCGCGCGCGCGAAAAGCATCAAAGCAGGTGTCCCGCGCTCTTAAAGCATCTTCATCCATATTGTAAACTGCTTCTTTATCGTTGTCAGTTCCTCCCGCAACGTAAACGAGTCCTTCCACGGAGAGGGAGTAAGTGAAAGACATTTCAACCGGGGGCATGTCTCCCCCACTGCTTCACCTATCAAACGATAAATCGTAACTGAAAACGATGTGGAGAATTTTGGAGACGTTAGGGTTCCATCCGCCGATCAAAACAAGCTCCCCATTCACACAAAGGCAGTCTCAATGGAGTGGAATTCTGTGAAGAAAGTTTTCAGGGTTAAAACGAATCTTCATAATTCTTCCATGTAAAAATTGGTAAATTGGTGTTTGTAGACTTGATATTTTGTGTACTAAAAGTGGAATCCATTTTTAATTTTATTTTCCTTTTTTATCGTTTCTTTTCTTTTATAAAACCGAGTTTGCTCTTCTAAACCCTGCTTTGATACCAAATTAAAAGATAAAGCTGTGCAATAATCATTACTGGTCAATTTACTATACAAAATTACAAATTTTTTTTAATCACCGTTTTATTTAATAAATTAATGCACAATACTTACAAAATAATTTAAAACAAAACTCTTCACCATAATAAAATACTTTGCTTAAAGTGATTTTGGCAAACTAAGATTTAATATTATTTCATAAAATAATATTCCACTTCTTCCCGATATTTATTGCATAACCATGAACTTAAATATCTTTTTAAGTTATGAACTTTTCAGAACCTAGAGATACTTATGACACAACCATGAAATTTGTTTATTTATATTTTGGGTCATGACTCAGAAGAAAACATCCTTATACTTACAGTTTTGGGCATTTCTAATTGTTTTTGAGTTCATAAATAACAATAAATTTATAAAACCCATTCCTTTAATTGATGAGCATAAAAAAACAAGAGATTCTCTTTCCCTCTATGATTTCAGCCTCAAATATAACAAAACACTCACTTAATTGCATATTCTTTTTAGAATTGCACAAAAGTACGAGTAAATATAGAACTTTGAGGTGATATTTAGTACTATAAAACCTAGATAAAATAAAATGAAAATTACTAAATAGAAAATGAATGCTGCATAAAAATAACATCCACTATTGCATGAGTGCATGCAAACAATTTCTTTGTAATTCCTAGCATGTGATTATTATTAATACAACAAAGTCAAACTACCTTTAAAAAATGGTTACTGAAAGTCTATAGGAAGAAATGTCCCCTATAATTTATCCTATTCGTGACTAACTCTATGGCTTTGTAAATTTTCAACATCATCTTTTCCTATCATGTGATCATTATTAACACCAGAAAGTGAAAGCACCACTAAACAATGGTTATGCAAAGTCTATAGGAAGCAATTTCCACCTTAATTTATCCTATTAGTGATAAGTGATCTATGTCTTTGTAAATTTTCAATGTCATCTTTTCTACGGAAAGTTAGTATACTCTGCAAGAGCCTGATAAAACTGGATATGTTATTCTTAAACATTGCCTCTAAAGTTATTTGAAAGTTGAGAACAGAGATGCATTTCATGGTTCATTCTTAAAATTGTTTTGCAAGAAAACATTTGTGCAATCAATTAAAGGCATAAGATAAACTATTCAGGAAGCTCAAATTTTATTATATTATTAGCAACCATCCCCAAAATTCAATGGCATATATATGTACCCACATAATTCTAACATGTTCAAAATACAAGGAGCATAAATCTTACGTGGCTTAGTAATTACTTCAACAAGAATGGCAAATACAACTAACATAATTAGCCCTGTGCATGGAATCAACTACAACCAAATCATATCCTGCACCACACCCCTACAAATAAACACTATAACACAATAATTTAATGTAAGAGCTACTGAAATCATGCACATTCAATTTTGAAAACCCTTTGCACATCTAGACTGCACTATGAAAACATGAGAGATTCAAACCCTTTCCTTTGGTCCCTTACTCTCTCCAAAAATATATTAAAGAATTCGGGATCAAGATCTTTAAAAAGACATGATTCCATCTTGCTTCTCAAACCACCTCCAAGCATGATAAACCTACACCAATAATGAATTGAATGACAATGTTAGTGAGTTATTTTACTAAAATATATCGAAACAAGTAATAAAAATGGAAACGATCCAATACTTAGAATAAATAGCTTCATGTGCTAATGATAATATAATATATATGACATAATAAGAACCATTCCATCACATTGAGAAAGGAACTCCTTTATTCAACTTTGAATTATGTGCACATCGCAAACCCTACTTTCTATGAAGCTACTACGTATCCTACTTTAGTGAAGAAGTTATCAAGGATCTGGCTAATAGATATCAAATTTTTATGTTCGACAAGAATTATTATATACAATAACTTTTTCCTTAAACATTGTCTAAAGATAAGATCTTATATAATAAAGATAAGATCATATATAAAAAAAGGGGTTTGCACATTCATCCTTATCGGATTGTGTAGCTTATCAATATTGTTCAAGTAGTGATAGAATACCTAATATGTATAGGTATACACACATACACACGAAGATTTCTTCCATTCACAAATGAATACAAAAAACCTATATTTAACTAACTTCTTCCGTATTAATTAAAACAATATATTGTAATTGATATTAGAAGTTGTAAATGGAAAGTTGCTATTTCACTTTAAAAAACAAAAAGTATTGTCAGACCTCTCTTCCAACTAAAAATATGCAAAAAAAACCCTTAATCCCAACAAAAATAAAAACACTAGACATTTCGTTGTTGCTGAAACTATGGGAATTTACATTTCATAGTCTACATCCTCCTAATTTTAACTCCGCAGTTGTGGGTTGGTTATCGAGATTGAAGGGTTGGTAACCGTATTCTTTTGGTTGTGGGTTACTCGTCAAATTTTGTTAATAGAGAAGAATATATATATAACGATTTCTTCCATTCACAAAGGAAGACATCAAACCTTCATTTGACTAACTTCTTCCCTATTTTTTAAGGTTGTATGCTTTGGAAAACGAAACTTGTATGCTCCAGGATTTAGAGGATTATCTCCTATATTAAATAGAGATTCATAATTCCCATTTGAGGATCTTCGAGCTCCACCATGCAAGGACGATGAATTTGCATCTAGCTTTCTTCCTTATATATATAGTGGTAAAGTTTTTTTAGAATGGTGCTATTATTAATCTTGTGTGGTTCTTCCTTCACAATATTTTGTTTTTCTAGGAAATCTTTATTAGTGGTTGATTTTACTCTAAACCGGCATTAACTACTTTAGCTGCAATAACCACATAAAAACCTACAAGGGCATATGAATTAACCTTTCACATTAAAATGAAAATGTTGCTTAGTCTTTGAAGCTAAGAAGCATCATCAATTGACCTCGTCATATCTTACTGCATCTTAACCTACAGCAATCACTGGTAAAGAAAGCAAGAAAATGTGTTTTTCTCAATGTATTTACCTATTTAATGCTTTACTACTGTGTTATTGTTTTCTTCTGAATTAAGTTGATCCAAAAGAGGAGCAATTGTATTAGGTAGATATACATTAACTGAAACACAACAAGCCTAGGAGAAATTAGTAGTTGATGCAGATATTCCCGAACTTAACAACAAAAGGTGGCCTACACCTAAAATACATGCATTGATAAGGCTACGTAGTAACATGGATTTCAAAGTTCAAGAGATAGGATTCAAAGGAGTTCATTGTGAAGATATTTCTTCTGGAATGGCTCACATTGAGTTCCACAAAATTACTAAGAGATGCAAAGAGAAGTGGGAGAATATCAACAAATATTTTAGAAAGGCCAAGGATAACATGAATAAATGCCCCATAATGCACTCAAATTAGGGGTGTGTGCGCAAGAAGTTGAAGGACCTTTTAGATGCAATGGTAGAATGAAGTCAAAACACGCTCCTGTTTTGTTTAAATTCAAAAATGTGTTCCCTCCAAATGATAAGGCCGAGCCTCGACCCATGCTTGCATGGAATTCTTATGCCTATGTGTTTGCTTCGTACTTTGCTTTGGATTCAACATGCCTATGCCTTGGAGTATGATAAACCATGGCTAATTCAACATTATATCCAAATTTTCAATGTGCTCGTGTTTAGCCGTTCGTCCGATTATGCTGCACACCTCCATTTTTTATGAGATTTTAGAAACATATATGGTTTTTTTTGCGGATTCCAAATATGTAAATTTTAACAAGAATACATTATTTTTTCTATTTTTTTCTTATTTATCTTTTATCATCACTCCTCAACTCAAAAAACACATTGTTAGTGTTTCGTCCATATCTCTTTCATTTCTCAACCATTTAAAAAAAAAATTGTATGGTGCACTAAAGAACACCGAGATATACATGCTATAAAAAACCCATTTCCAAATAATTACATTAAGACATTCAAACACTACACCCACAATTGACGTACCATTTTCGAGGTTTGATCTCTTAGATAATAAAAAAAAAAATTTAAAAATTATATTTATTATTGGAAAATAAGTCGTGCACTAGTACTATATGTTCTCTATATGTATACCAATTTTCGCAAGTTTATTCCATCATTTAGTCACTCAGACGCTGCACCCACAAAAACATATACCTTATAATTTGTCCAAAAAATAAAAAGTTCTCGTTAAAAAATATCTAACTTCAGATAGTTAACAGCATTTTCGATAGAAAAAAATTATATATTTGGAAAGGTCATTCAATTTTCTACATTTCTTGTGTTTTACTCATGGAAAGATTCATTGTGTAAGTGTCTCAAAATATCCATACAAGTTGATGGATGTCTGTTTTTTCAGTTTTCTATTGCATCTAACATGCCAAAAGAGACCCTCATCTTTGTGCACTCACCCTTAGGTTATCTGATTCAGAAGCTTTAGTAGACATGATCCATGGATATCAAGCTGAGGGACTATGCTTGTCAAAAACCTATGTTTTAACTACTACTGTGCAAGACCATCTCTTCCAGGATGGTCATCCTATTGATCAAGAATGTAAGCAATTAAAAAAAACAACATCTTCCGCCTCGGATCTAAGCTTCAAATCCACTAGGCATTATTTCTGAAAGTGGACCCAAACTCAATCCTTTTGAATACACATTCTCAGGAAATATTAAAAATGGCACAAACATGGGTAGTTTGGTAAAATAAATGCTAGAGATGCAACATCAACAATTTCTTAATTCTTTTGAAAGGAGAGAACATGAACAAGAACAACAACAAAGCATGAGCAGTGAAGGGAGACATCATCAGAACCAACACCCACATGAAACAACACAAGGTAATCGCTCATAGTATTCTTTGATGAATTTGGTGCCTAAACTCACTACGAATGCTACGAATTATTCTACATGATCAATATTGAATGTACAAGACTCCTTCCTATGTACCATACATGTACTCTTATGTGTTATTAAGTTGCCATAGAAATTGAGTTCCTTTTATGAGGGCAGATCAACTCACAAGGTGAGTCTCAGTAGGATTCAACAATATTGCAGTTGAGCTATAGTGGTTTGTTTAGTTTAAAACTTTCATGAGCAAGAGTTAAATCCTTTTCACCTTTTCACCTGGTACATAATATTTATGAGTTAAATTATTTGAGATTATACATATTTAATTGTACTAGAATATATAATTGTAATTTTATGTATGCAATTATGAAAGGGGATTTTCTTTTTTAATGTAGAGAGATTTCATTTTCAAAGTACTGAATTGAATTTACAAAGAAGGGAGAGAAGGAATATTAACAAATTGATAATTTCCATGGATCTTAAACAACTATATTAGTTAGTTAGTGCACCCAAAGGAACATGGACAATCCTATCCATGATTTTCTATTTATATTAGTTATTGCACCCATATGCATATTGAAATCCCAAATAAAATTAGTAACTGTATTGGTTACTGCATCTAAAGGCACATTACAAACCCTATCCATGAAGTTTTAAGTTGTAAGCTTTAACTCATTATTGCTCTCAAAGGCACACTTCAAGCCCAAATAAACTTAGTATAGATCTATCTATAGCCTTGGAATTATCGAGTCCAATAGGATTATTAAATTACAAATCTCACATACTACAGATTGACTTGAACCCTGAATCCTTAAAATGCAAATCTCAATTTTTTTTCAAAGTTTCAAGATAGATCTATAGAATTAAGATAGATCTTGGATTGTAAAAGACTCTTATAAAAAATTTTCATTCTAAAAAAGGTTTCCATCTCTTAGCATATTATAAATCCAAAATTAACATGGATCCATACATTGAAAATATTTTTTTGTTATTAATATTTTTTAAATTAGTTGTATCAACTTTATGTTGAACCCTAAAAAATTATACGTCTCCATTCTTCCATCCATTACAATGTCCTATAAAATGCACCTATCAGCACAACAATAATAAAATTTTGATCATTCTATATGTGCCAAGCTCAAATATTCTGATGCATTAATCCAAGCAATCCCACATTTGTAAGGAATTTGTGAAGACTGAGGATATATTTGGACTCGCTTGTCACATCCAATTATGCAATGAGCTTAGAATTAAAAAGATAGTCATGTTTCCACCTCCATGTTTCTATAGATTTTCACCAAGGCATCCATATGTGAAGTTTGACAACACAATGCAGGAACTTCATAAACCACATCCATTCCATAATTTAAAAAATCAACAATATGTAAAAGACTTAATTGCCAAATACATGGTTACATGAAAGTTAAGCAGCTCGCTGAACTATAAGTAAAGTATCAAAAACTATTAAATTGACAAATATTAAGCATAATATTATTTAAAGGAAGAAAAGCAAAGAAGGGAATCCATTTATAGGTATAAAGGAATTGGGAAGGAAATAATTTAAATGGGGAACACCTGAAATGGAAAACCTTTGTTAGCATATAAATTGAATAAAGTTGTTGATCACACAATAATCTAAATGAGGGAAAATATGAAATGGGCATTGATTATTGGAAATAAAATGAATAAAGACAGTGATCACATAGTGCTTAAATGTGAAATTTCTTAGAGGAGCACCTCTTTAGAGGGACAAATAGCTTATAGGAATATAGTTGTATTGAATAGGATGGTATACAGATGTATTGAAGAGAGTGCCTCATTGAAGTCCCTACCATATAGTCATTTCTCAAATGATGAGAAAGATAAAAAAATACTTGATGGGCATTATGACATATTTTTTTAGTGCTGAGTTGATCTATATATTATCAATTGGTTTTCTTCAATAATGGGATTTTTAGATAAATATTTTATCCTACAACTCAAAATAAAATTTGATAGGAAGACAAAGAGAAATATTAACAACAAATGGGTACCTACCAAATAGGGCACTTGATCTTCTCTTCAGTTCTCTGAATGGGGCAGTATTCCAGAGGATCCTGAATGATTGAGTTTACAAGCATGGACAGCATGGGTATTTCCTTCAGGTGAACATAATGGACAATAAAGGAGGAGGGTGGTCCTGCAAATGTTGCAAGGCCATGATAAACAAATATATTAAATCATTGCCTATAATCCACAACATCAAATAATTCAATAATGTAAAAATAGGCATAAGTCATAGTTCATATAAACTGTACCTATTAAGACAAACTTAAATGCAACATTTGGGTCATTCTTAGAGGTCTGAAAATCCAAAACTAATATGCAGTTGAAGAGCATCAAGGCATTGGCACCACTACAACAAATCCTAGAATTAGCGTCCCATTTGGCATCCATTTTAGTGTATTTTTTTTTACATTGAGTGGTCAAAGTAGACACTAAATAGGACATGTCATGGACAAAACTTAAAGCATCTCAAAAAATGCCTTATTTTGCTTCCTAGATAGCATCCTTTATGATGTCTATAATAACATCTATTTTTTCTTCCAAAATAGCATCCAACATTTCTTCCTAAACAATGTCGAGGTTTGCTTCCTAAATAACGTCCTATTTTTCTTCCTAGTGAGTGTCCACTTTTTCATCTTAAATGACATCCCCGTTAGAGCCATATTTGAATCCTTAATAGCACCATGTTAGCATCCAAATTAGATTCCAATATTGGATCCTTTTTTGCTACCACTTTAGCATCTCATTTTTCACCATGTTTTACTTCCAAATATGTGCCAATTTTTGCTTCCAAATTTGCACCAATTTTTGCTTCCTTTTATGCATCGTGTTTTGCTACCAAAATGATGCCAAATATTTATGCTATTGTTGCACCATGTTTTGCTTCCTATGTAGTGTCATGTTTATCATCCAAATTAAGATCTTATTTTACTACCACATCAACACCATGTTTGGCTTCATCATTAACGACACATGTTGCATCCTTTTTGTTAGAATAATCCGTCGAGATTATTGTAAATAAATAAATAAATAGGAATAGGAATAGTTGCTTAGGAAGGTGAAAAGGCTGGTTCTCAACCGCCACATTGTAATGTATAAATAAATGTTTTAGCCATGAATAGAATCAATCGGGAGTTATTACCAACAAGTGGTATCAGAGCGCTGCCATAACTCCTGCTTGTTGCCAGTCTGCTCTTTAAGTCTTCCTGCTCAGTCAGTCTACCCCTGTGCGCATTCATTATGTGTTTTTTCTGCTCATATGTTTGATGTATACATAACCCTAAGTTGTAACCATGCTCTCCATTCATCTTTTGTTGTGTATGCTGCGGTATATGTCTTCGTTTTTATGAAGAGACTGCGATCTCCTCCAAATTTGAATTATCTGCTCCAATCCATATTGTTGGAGAATGTGCTGAAGTTTGAGACTGCGTTGAACTAATATCTCACCACTGCGTTATAAGGAGTCTGTATATTGTGTTGTATATGCCACTTACTGTTTATTAGGGTTTCCTTTCACGCCCCCTTGTCTTAGAACCAGAGTTTGGAGCTTCGGCGATCTCTGGGCTCTGGATGTTGCTATAGCAGCATAGAACCAGTATTATTATTATTACTGCGTTGAGAGACTGCATATTACTGCGATTATTATTGCTACGAGCTGTGTATAGAATGCATTGAAGTAGGTTTTTCAGAAATCTCCCTTCTGGAGGAGGTGCTACTGTTTTGTCATTATTAAAACCCGTGTGCTTCAATCTGTAACTAGGGTAGTGTAGCTGTCTGCCATTAAACTTATTGGAGTAATTTTTTAATCGTTGGACTGCATAAACCCTATTTTTTGCCCTAGTTTTATGCGTGAAGCTGTGCACACGTAGAACACTGCGTTGATCATTTGAGACAGCGAGAAGATTAAGCACAGAGGTGAAAGATACTCCCTGGTTAATACTGGGTGATTCATTCAGAGTTATGGTTGTTGCTGGTAGATTTGTCCAAAATCTACGCTAGTACTGAATGCTGGAGAAATGGAGCATTTTCATACAGAGACTTCCTGGTGCTGCGTTGAAGACTACCTAGCGCTGCACGTTCCATGTTGAGTTCATTCTTGTGACTGCCTACATGAAGAACCTAAGAGCCTGTGTTGGAGATTGAATACTGCGTATGTTGAAGACTAATTTGGTTTATGGTTTTGCTATTATTATAACAAAATGGGTTTGGTTTTGTTATTATAACAAGATTGTTCGCTGCACCTGGAGGATAATTTGAAGCTAAGATACGAGCTGTGGTGTTCTTGATTGTCGAGCCCCTTGTCCAGACTGTGAAGACTGCGAAGTATTCTTGCTGAGCCATGATCGTTGATGAGTCGTGCATGCTAAGTATGGTGCATTGAAGCACTCCTTTGATGCTGCATTGAAGTGGTGTGTTTGATTGTATATATGATGCGTGAATATTGCTAAATCCATTGTCTGCGTTGAGACTAATGCATTGTTGACTGATATATTGTATGCTGCGTACTTGAAGACTGATCTCAGAGATTGAAGACTAATATTGATATATTGCAGACCGATCTCAGAGACTGAATACCGAGACTGATATGTGCAAATGTTGTATGCTGTATATTATGCTGACTGATATATTACTAGTGACTGATATAAACAAGCCTGGGTATGACTGACAGTGATATATTTTGTATCTACTAATATATTTGCTATAAACTTGCATTGTATTCACCTTGGTAGAGACTGTAGACCTGCAAGGTTATTATTTTTTATTTCTCTTTAAAAATTACTCTAACATTTGTAAAAATGCAATCTATAGCATCTATAGTCGGTGCCACTCTCACCGGAAAAGACACCTATTCAGAATGGTGGAGGAATATCAAATCTACCTTCATCTACAATGACCTTTGGGATGACATTTGCGAAGGCTGCACAAAAGAGACAGAAGCTGGAAAGCCCATAACCATAGACCCAAGACCTCTAGAATCAGAGAAAGAGAAGGCCATTTGGAGAACAAAAGACAAGAAAGCCTTAGCTGTAATCACTGCCACTGTTAGTGAAGAGGTGAGCCAGCACATATTGCCTACAAAATCATGTTTTGAAGCATTAAAAACATTAAAAGAACTGTATGATTCACACTCTGAAATTGAAGTTATTCAACTAATGTTAAAATTATTCAGTCTTGAAGTAAAAGACAATGATCCTATGTTAGTTGCCTCTGGAATCAAAACTATCATGCACAAGATTCAAGCCCCTGGTATGAAACCATATCTTCCTCTTGCAGCATTTGTAAAATCTTTGTATCCCACTCACTCCAACTATCTTGAGTCATTGCAAGCTAGTGACAAGTTCAAATCACTAACATTTGACACCCTGGTAGAAAAGATAGCTTACAGAGAGAAAGCCTTTGGTAAGAAGACAACCGAGCCTACTGGAGAATCACTTTGCTTTTCTAGAAAAGAAAAGAACCACACCAAAGAGCAATCCAAAGATCATCCCAAAGGAGAAAGCAGCAAGAGAGGCAGAGGAAGAAGAAACTTTAGAGGCAGAGGGGGAAGAAATAACTTCACCAAAAGATCAGATTTGTAGTGCAAGCATTGTGGAAAGACTGGACACACATCAGATCAGTGTTGGGCTTCATGGGACTCCATCAAAGACAAGCACAACCAAAAGAAAGATGATAATAAACATCAAGACGCTAGTAAATCTTCTGATTCTGCTCATTGTATTGTTGCACATTGTAATCTTGGATTTAATGAAATTACTTCTCTTTCATCTTACAAAGATTGTTGGCTACTTGATACTGGTGCAACGTCACACATGAAATTTAGAAAAGACTGTTTTGAAGAATTGAATGAAACAATAGATGGCATAGTTTACTTTGCAGATAAGTCAAGTATTAAACCAAAGGGAATGGGCACCATTCGACTGAAGATGCCTGGATTCCATGATTTCTTTTTGAAGAACATTCTCTATCTTCCAGAGTTGCAGAGAAGCCCGGTGTCCATGGTGGAAATTTGACAGCAACGCCATTCCATCCACATGTTTGATGGAATCGTTGAAATAAGAAAGTGATCTGACAACCAAGTCATCATGATTGGATACGAAGATGGAAAGCTGCTGAAGCTCAAGGGTTCATCCGCAATATTTCAGAACTATGCCTACCTCTCTCAGCATGGAGAAGGTAATATGTCATCTAGTTCATTGTGGCATGCAAGATTTGGTCATCTAAATTATAACAGTCTTCGGTTGTTGAGAAAGAATGGTGTATTTGGCTTGCCCACCATTCCCAAAGAGAAGAATAAATGTGATGCATGTATATTAGGGAAACATAGTAAGCTTCCATTCCATGAATCTAATTTCAGAGCAAGTAGGAAATTAGAGTTACTGCATTCTGATTTGTGTGGCCCAATGCCAACTCCTTCAGCAAATGGGAATAAGTATTTTATGACATTTGTTGATGACTACTCAAGAATGTGCTGGATTTACTGTTTAAAGACAAAATCAGAAGCATTTCAAACATTCAAAGACTTTCATGCATTGATAGAAAAACAAGCACAATAAAAAATTGGTACACTTCGTACTGATAATGGAAAAGACCACACTTCAAATGCTTTTGAAAATTATCTTCGCCAACATGGAATTGCACATCAGACTACAGTTCCCTACAATCCTCAACAAAATGGTGTAGCAAAGAGAATGAATAGAACCATAATGGATATGGTTCGCTCAATGATGTTTTTCAAGAATGTAAAACTAATGTTTTGGGGTGATGCAGTAAAATGTGCAGCATATTTGAGAAATAGAAGTCCCTCAAATGCTCTTGATGACAAGAATCCACATGAAATGTGGTTTGGCCATCTCCCTTCAGTCAGGCATCTCAGATTTTTTGGTTCCACCTGTTATGCCTTGATTCCAAAGGAGCAAAGAAACAAGCTTGGTGCTCGAAGCAGAAAGTGCATTTTCTTGGGGTACAAAGAATACTCCAAGGCATACCGTTTGTATGATGAGGTAAACAAGAAATTTTTTATTTCCAGAGATGTCATTTTTTTTGAGACTAATAAAAATGACCAGTCCATTGAGAGAAAACTTGATCATTTGGAAAATTATCCTCATCCAAAGACATATTCTGAAAATGAATATGAAATTCCAAACCTTGAAGGGGGGATTCCTATTTTGGATCAACCTTTGGAATTTCCATATGAAGCACCAACTCCCCTGCATGAAGAAGTTCCTGCTACTTCACTTGAACAAGAGGTTCAACTGGATGATGTGATTGAGAGAATTGAAAGACTCTCAATCAATGATGAAGCACCACCAGCTGATCAACCAGGACCATCACGGAAGATTCCTAAATGGGCCACAAAGACACTTGAAAGTGTCCATCAGGATGAAGTTGGAAAGACAGGAACGAGAAGTTCGAAAAGACATGGAGGAGAAGCAGATAATTCAGGTGATGAGATGGATGTATCATTTGATTGTGAATTTAATTTATCTGCTAACTATGAACCAACTTCCTTTGAAGAAGCTTCTACTCGAGCTGAGTGGAAAGAAGCTATGAAAAATGAGTATGATGCACTCATAAATAATGGAACTTGGAAGCTGGTTGACCCCCCAGTTGGAACCAAACCAATTGGTTGCAAGTGGGTGTATAAGAACAAATACAAATTCGATGGA
>LPNX010371860.1:0-20213 GCA_001517045.1 Pseudotsuga menziesii | reverse complement strand
CATGACAGAATGCAACCCTATATCTACTCCAATGGAACAGAAAATGAAGCTCACATCAAGCGAAGGAAAAGAATTTGAGGATGCGACCAAGTATCAACAACTTATAGGAAGTCTTATCTACCTTACAACAACTAGACCATATATTTCTTATGTTGCTGGCATACTCTCAAGGTTCATGCATAAACCTTGTGAAGGACATTGGTTAGATGCAAAAAGAGTTCTAAGATACTTGAAGGGGGCTCAAGACGTTGGACTCAAGTACTCTAAAGTGGATGACTTCAAACTTATTGGGTACTCAGACTCAGATTTTGATGGCGATAAGGAGACAGGAGTATCAACTTCTGGATACACTATGAGTCTTGGATCAGCAGCTGTCTCATGGAGATCACGCAAATAGTCAGTCCCAGTAGATTCAACAACAGAAGTAGAATATGTGGCTATAGCTGAAGCAATGAAAGAAATAGTATGGCTCAGGAAGATACTTGAAGATTTGTAAGAAAAACAAGAGAACTCCACTCCATTCTTGGTTGACAATACTTCTACAATAAAGCTGGCTAAGAATCCTAGATTCCATGATCGAACCAAACACATCAACACAAAGTATCATTTGATTCGACCTCATGTAGAGGCCAAGACAGTCCATCTTCGACATTGTTCCACAAATGATCAAGTTGCAGACATCTTCACCAAAGCGCTTGGACGAGAAAAGTTTGAAAGATTCAGAAACATGCTCGGACTTACGAACACCCCTTCAGATTAAGAGGGGGATTGTTAGAATAATCCGTCGGGATTATTGTAAATAAATAAATAAATAGGATCAGGAATAGTTGCATAGGAAGGTGAAAAGGCTGGTTCTCAACGCCACATTGTAATGTATAAATAAATCTTTTAGCCATGAATAGAATCAATCGGGAGTTATTACCAACACTTTTTAATGTCTAGTTTCGCATCTCTAATTTTCTAGTCACTAATTTAGTTGTTTTTAATGAATATTATAATATCATTACAGCATGGATGAATCAAACCACCAACAACCTGCTTGTAGGATAGGTGCTCTTCCATTGAGTTATCACCCTTTAAGAATTTGGGAACCTAACATACAGATTCCTCTATAATGGTAAAAGGATCAATAAACAACTTTGAATCTCTAATGGTCGACAAAGGATGATAGATTGTATAACTTTACAAGGTATGGTCAAGCAGGTTATGAAATCCATAAACCTTTTCTAGGAATTTTAAACAAAAATCAAGAAATTAGCTTAATTGGATTGCAAAAATCACTATTCCTTACCAACCGTAAGTGTACCACTATATGAGACCTATCAGCAACAATTATATCAGTGTGGATGCCAAGGATATGGTAGATAAGCATGATCATCCTAGAGCCATGTATAAGTGAAGCAATACGGAGAATCAACCGAGGATGATCAACCCAATAATTGGTGCTTCACATGGATCCTATCCACCATGGAATGAGAAAAGTTCCTTCTTCCATCAAGCTAATAAGTATCCACAATGACAACTTGCTAATATATATTGTGATTCCAATTCCTAATGTTTATTTGCTTCCTAGGGTGATGTTGCAGTGCTTGCACTGGGAGATCTACATGATCCCCAACACCATGATTGGATATAAGCATATTCAGGGGGCCATAGAGTATAGGATGAGTCTATCTTTTTATCTTTTTCTTTGGAAAACTAGGCATGACTTGAAACACTAGGAGAATGATAGTTGAAAACAAATCAGATAGCATACTATGCACACCATATTTTATATACATGGCTAATTAAGGCCCAACTCTACATCAGCTAGAACTGCCATATTCCATGTGAAGAATAGTGTTGCAACCAAATTAATTCCATATGGAAAATGTGGCAGAAATATAGAATAGAGAATAAAGAACTAGATAGCATACCTATTCCCTCAACTTCATGAGCACAAATTTTAGATGACACATCCGCAAACACCTTCTAGCTTTTCTAAGTTTCCTTATGCAAGTGTAGCATTTCCATTTCCTCAATAATCCAACTCTTCCCCTCTAATACTTGGTGACTGTACCTTAAGAAGGTTTTTATCTTCTCCTTTCTGTGTTTCCTTTATTTTGGAGGAACAATGTTGTACAAGTGAACTGTATGTTACCTACATAATCAAATTTTAAAAATAACACCAGAAACCATATTTATGTCTTTTCTTGTGATAATCTTTCTCGGTATTGGATGGAGTTTTTAAACTTATTTCTTGTTTAAGTGATTTCTTAAGATATCTCTCAAAACCCCAAATTTTCACAAAAATTTAAAATTTTGAGATAACATAAAATGCTAAAACCGTGGTTTACTAACAGCTAAAGGTTAGCAGTAAAAGAAACAGTCAAATGGTTAGTATTACATAATCTCAATTACGTTAACTATGTTGTTTCCTTTTTGTAACATGAATAAGGTTTACTTGCGTATTCTTCTATTTCAGTTTACTGATGAGTCCTCTTTATGACAAGTAGGTGAAATCTAACTTTGAATCCTGGGCTTACTTAGCATTTATGCTAACGCAGAAGGATTACTGGTTCTTACAGGTTTACAGGTATGATCGAACGAGTAACGTTTTAATTTCATAAAGTTTCCAGAAGTGTTTCTATTTGCAATTAGTAAGCTTAGTAAATAAGCTACTAAATAATTAGAATTTTGATTTTGACCTCTACTACAATGACATTTTCAAGACTCTTGTTGTGTCCTCCTCTTGAGAAAGTTGTTCCACTACCTCTAGAATTAAATCTCCCCCTTCCTCTTCGAAGACTTATAGTTGAATGTGCTGCAAATGCACTTTCTAATTATGTTTTTGATCTATTTATCATGTGTTCACGATGGTGACAAAGGCTTGTAGCTCATCAATGGTAAAAAGTTTTAAATCTTTGTTTTATTCCAAAGTTACAACTAATGATCCAAATTTGGGAAAAGACTTCTAAGCACTTTCTCAATAATCCTCCTATCAGTTATGGCTTCTGCTTGGGATTTCGTTTGATTTATCATATCAATAAATTAAGTATAAAATTATTCTACTGATTCTGTATCTTTTACTGAGAGAGATTCAAAATCTTTTCTAATAATATGCAATTTAGAAGTGTTTACCTAGTCCAATCTCTCATAGGCATTTTCATGTGTGTTCCATCATTCCTTAGTAGTCTTTGTTGCTGCTACTCTTGGGAGTATGCATTGCTTGATGTATGTAGAACAAGGTTTTTCCATCCGTATTTGTTTGTTCCCCCAAACCATTTGTTTGTTCCCTGAAACCATCTTTCTATGATTATAAGAGTGCATTATAAGATGTCTGATATGTTGGTTTTGTATACACCTTTTTATATGAACAAATCCTTCATAGTTAAAGACCAATATTCATAATTCTTGAGTGTCAAAATAGATGTTTGTACACATTATGTGCACCATAAGTGGAAGCCATTTTTAATTTAAATTTTTCTTGGTCACTTCTTTTTCAAAAGAGAGTTTTTTCTTTTTTATAAACCTTGCTCTCATACAAAATTAAGAAAAAAATATGGGCAATAACAATTGCTACACAATTTACTATGCAAAATTACAAAAACTTGACTTAATAAACTTACAAACTAAAAGAACCAAATTGTCATAATTAATATTTCCAACACTATTCACACTTCAAACAATGAAATAGTGTCTCTCAAATAAATAGCTAACTTGATCTCATATCCCATTGGATTAATACGAAATAATATTTTTCATAAAATGCAAAACCAATATACATTTTTTCTTTATAGAAACATTATCATTTCTAAACCATATTTCTACAATTTAATTGGTTTTACAAATTCAACCAACATAATTTTTTGTTTGACGCATTGTTATTTCTGAATCATACTTCAAAGATTTAATTATTTTACAAATTCAATGATTTCGTTAAAAAAGATATTGTAAAGAAATAGAAGCAATGTCACAATTTTTTCCATTTTTATTAATCTTTAGTTAAAAAAATATCATACCTTTTTTAAGTATAGATGGATTGAACAAAACTACCACCTATTCTCTACCACTTTATAGTAAATTTTATAAATAAATACTGTCATTTAATCAAAAAAGTATGTTTACAAATAGTGGTGCAAGTATGATAATAGAGAGAAAAGAGATAATTCACATGTCATACAATTGTAATGCAAAATGGACACAAACACTAACCCTTACAGTGGATGATAAAACTTTGATGTCGTTTTGTTTTCTTTCCTTTTGTGATGCCACCACCAAATTTCAAGATTTTTATTTCGTGCAGTGTAACGCATTTACAATACTCAAGGACCCGGCCGTTCATTGCCTCTCCAAATTTCCTATAAAACCTTTTCAAAAATCACCGCAACCCGTGATTCGAATTCACTGCCCAGAACATTAACTGCCATAAGACGTTCTGGAGATCGGCTTCCATTGAGAATGGGAATTGAGCATTACTGAAAGTGAATTATTTAGTAAATGTAGAAAAATATATCCTAAGGCTGCTACGGCTGGTTTTCCAGGATTCTACACCATTGCTTGATCTGGTAGGATACAAAGGTAATGTCACGATTAGTGTATGTGCTGTTCTGTTGTAATATATATTCCCAGGTATGTCTATGGGTTATTCTAATATATATAATTCATGTTCGCAGCCGTCCACATAAGCTCGGATGGCAGGTTGATGAATCCGGACTTCTATAAGTATAGAAAAAATCCGGAGTTCCAACGTTTTAATCCATGATTTCTTATCTGCAGTTGCGGCGTAGGCATGCCGCCCGTTGGAATGTCTGTCACTTATTCCTTCTTCCCGGAAGGAGTCGTTTAAGTTGCCGAAGGAACCGAGAACGATGAAGAAGCTGTGTCCCGCGCGTGCTCAAAAAGCATCAAAACAGGTGTCCCGCGCTCTAAAAGCATCTTCATCCACATTGTAAACTGCTTCTTCATCGTTGTCCGTTCCTCCCGCAACGTAAACGAGTCCTTCCACGGAGAGGGAGTAAGTGAATTAAGTTGTAAGCTTTAACTCGATATTGCACTCATAGGCACACTTCAAGCCCAAATAAACTTACTATAGATCTATCTATAGCCTTGGAATTATTGAGTCCAATAAGATTATTAAATTGCAAATCTCACATACTACAGATTGACTTGAACCCTGAATCCTTAAAATGCAAATCTCAATTTTTTTTCAAAGTTTCAAGATAGATCTATAGTATAGAATTAAGATAGATCATGGACTGTAAAAAAACTCTTATCAAACTTTTTCATTCTAAAAAAAGGTTTCCATCTCTTAGCATATCATAAATCCAAAATTAACATGGATCCATACATTGAAAATATTTTTTTGTTATTAATATTTTTTAAATTACTTGTATCAACTCCATGTTGAACCCTAAAAAATTATACGTTTCCATTCTTCCGTCCACTACAATGGCCTATAAATGCACCTATCAACACAACAATAATAACATTGTGATCATTCTAGATGTGTCAAGCTCAAATATTCTGATGCATTATCCCAAGCAATCCCACATTTGTAAGGGATTTGTGATGACTGAGGAAATATTTGGACTCACTTGTCACATCCAATTATGCAATGAGCCTAGAATTAAAAAGACAGTCATGTTGCCACTTCCATGTTTCTATAGATGTTCACCAAGGCATCCATATGTGGAGTTTGAAAACACATAGTGCTTGAATGTGAAATTTCTTAGAGGAGCGCCTCTTTACCGGGACAAATAGCTTATATGAATATAGCTGTATTGAATAGGATGGTATAGAGCTGTATTGAAGAGAGTGCCTCATTGAAGTCCTTTCCATATGATGATCTCTTTACCGGGCCAGGACAAATAGCTTATATGAATATAGCTGTATTGAATAGGATGGCATAGAGCTCTATTGAAGAGAGTTCCTCATTGAAGTCCGTGCCATATGATCATTTCTCAAATGATGAGAAAGATAAAGAAAATAATCGATGGGCATTATCACATATTTTTTTAGTGCTAAGTTGATCTATATATTGTCAAGGGGTTTTCTTCAATAATAGAATTTTTAGCTAAAGATTTTATCCTACAACTCAAAATAAAATTTGATAGGAAGACAAAGAGAAAGATTAACAACAAATGGGTACCTACCAAATAGGGCACTTGATCTTCTCTACAATAAAGGAGGAGGATGGTCCTGCAAATGTTGCAAGGCCATGATAAAAAATATCTTAAATCATTGCCTATAATCCACAACATCAAAGAATTCAATAATGTAAAAATAGGCATAAGTTATAGTTCATAAAAACTGTACCTATTAATCCAAACTTAAATGCAACATTTGGGTCATTTTTGGAGGTTTGAAAATCTAAAGCTAATATGCAGTTGAAGAGCATCAAGGATTTGGCACCACTACAACAAATCCTAGAATCAGCGTGCCATTTAGCGTCTGTTTTTAGTGTATTTTTTTTTTACATTGAGTGGTCAAACTAGATGCTAAATAGGATGCATCATGGACAAAACTTAAAGCGTCTCAAAAAGCACCTTCTTTTGCTTCCTAGATAGCATCCTTTATGACGTCTAAAATAGCGTCTATTTTTTCTTCGAGAATAGCATCCAACATTTCTTCCTAAACAACGTCGAGGTTTGCTTCCTAAATAACATCCTATTTTTCTTCGTAGCGAGTGTCCGCTTTTTCTTCTTAAATGACATCCCCGTTAGATTCATATTTGAATCCTTAATAGCACCATGTTAGCATCCAAATTAGCTTCCAATATTGGATCCATTTTTTCTACCACTTTAGCATCTCATTTTGCACCATGTTTTACTTCCAAATATCTGCCAATTTTTGCTTCCATTTATGCATCGTGTTTTGCTACCAAAATGATGCCAAATATTTCTTCTATTGTTGCACCATGTTTTGCTTCCTATGTAGCGTCATGTTTTTCATCAAAATTAAAGTCTTATTTTACTAGCATATCAACACCATGTTTGGCTTCATCATTAATGACACGTGCTGCATCCTTTTTAATGCCTAGTTTCGCGTCTTATTTTGATACCATATCAATGCTTCATCATTAGCGACATGTGTTGCATCCTTTTTAATGCCTAGTTTCGCATCTCTAATTTTCTGGTCACTAAATTAGTTGTTTTTAATCAATATTATAATATCGTTAGGGCATGGAGGAACCGAACCACCAACCTCCTGCTTGTAGGATAGGTTCTCTTCCATTGAGCTATCACCCTTTAAGAATTTGAGAACCTAACTTACAGAGTCCTCTATAATGGTAAAATGAACAATACACAACTTTGAATATCTAATGGTCAGCAAAGGATGATAGATTGTATAAGTTCACAAGGTATGGTCAAGCAGGTTATGAAATCCATAAAACTTTTCTAGGAATTTTGAACAAAACTCAAGAAATTGGCTTAATTGGATTGCAAAAATCACTATTCCCTACCAACCGTAACTGTACCACTATATGAGACCTATCAAGAACAATTATATTAGTGTGGATGCCAAGGATATAATAGATAAGCATGATCATCCTAGAGCCATGTATAAGTGGAGAAATAAGGAGAATCAAACGAGGATGATCAACCCAATAATTGGTGCTTCCATCCAATTATCCACCATGGAATGAGAAAAGTTCCTTCTTCCATCAAGCTAATAAGTATCCACAACGACAAATTGTTAGGATATATTGTGATGCTAATTCCTAATGTTTGTTCGCTTCCCAGGGTGATGTTGTAGTGCTTGTGCTGGGAGATCTACATGATCCCCATCACCATGATTGGATATAAGCATATTCAAGGGGCCATAGAGAATAGGATGAGTCTATCTTTTTATATTTTTCTTTGGAAAACCAGGCATGACTTGAAAAACTAGGAGAAGGACAGTTGAAAACAAATCAGATAGCATACTATGCACACCATATTTTATATACATGGCTAATGAAAGCCCAACTCTACATCATATAGAACTATCATATTCCATGTGAAGAAAAGTGTTATAGCCAAATTAATTCCATAAGGAAAATGTGGCAGAAATATAGAACATAGAATAAATAACTAGATAGCATACCTATTCCCTCCACTTCATGAGCACAAATTTCAGACAACACTTGCGTAAACACCTTCTAGCTTTTCTGAGTTGCCTTATGCAAGTGTAGCATTTCCATTTCCTCAATAATCCAACTCTTCCCCTCTAATACTTGGTGATTGTACGTTAAGAAGGTTTTCATCTTCTCCTTTCTGTGTTTCCCTTATTTTGGAGGAACAATGTTGTACAAGTGAACTATATGTTGCCTAAACAATCAAATTTTAAAAATAACACCAGAAACCATATTTATGTATTTTCTTGTGATTATCTTTGTGGGTATTGGATGGAGTTTTTAAAGTTATTTGTTGTTTAAGTGATTTTTTAAGATATCTCTCAAAACCCCAAATTTTCACAAAAATTTAAAATTTTGAGATAACATAAAATGCTAAAACTGCGGTTTACTAACAACTAAAGGTTGGCAGTAAAAGAAATAGTCAAAAGATTAGTATTACATAATCTCAATTACGTTAACTAAGCAGTTTCCTTTTTGTAACATGAATAAGGTTTACTTGCGTATTGTTTTATTTTAGTTTACTCATGAGTCCTCTTTATGACAAGTAGGTGGAATCTAACCTTGAATCCTGGGCTTACTTATCATTTATGCTAACGCAGAAGGATTACTGGTTCTTACAGGTTTATAGGTATGATCGAACGAGTAACGTTTTAATTTCATAACGTTTCCAGAACTATTTCTATTTCCAATTAATAAGCTTACTAAATAAGCTTCTAAATTCCAAGCAACTTCCATGAGGTAAAAATAGTTTTCCTTATTCAATTATTCTTGTAAACGAAGTTCAAATAATTGAGTTTCTTTCTTTATCATACGTAGCGACAGTAAAGATACCTATTGTGGCTCTAAACTTGTAATCTTTGTTGCATAGTAACTTTTACTTTAATATCCATATCTTGCAACGTTATGTTGATTGTACTATTGGTTATTATACATTATCATACTATTTACTTGAGTATCAAGCTGATCGATATTTATCTTCTACGGGGAAACTTATAGCGTGTAAACTTATTGACATTATAAGTATGATTAGTGTAAAAACAATAGTGTCTTTTCACATGACAACACTATTTTCCTATACTTCTTAAATTTACGTCAATCCATGAGGTTCTATTGATTATAGACTCGAGTAGGATCATTCCATTGCCATTCTTATTATTTCTATAATACATTTCTTGTATTAAGTTACTATCTACAAACAGTTTTTAAGGTTGCTGTTTTCTATAAAGGTCAACCTTATATCCTATGCTAAGCACCAGTTATTTTGTATAAGCATAAATCCATTCTACCAAAACATATAGACGTGGTAAATTACTAGCAAATGCCAAGTTGAGAAACAACCATAGTCTATTAAAGTCTAAACCTATTCGAACTATGTAAAAGAATTCATAAATGTGTTCTATTACTATACTAGCCAACTTTATTGTTTACTACCATTGATTCCTTGGTTTTTATAAGGCTTATGAACATACATAAACTATTTTGTTTATAGACATACAAGTCTAAAACAAAGTTTAACTTGAAAAAAGTTCATGATTTTACTCTTTACTATGCTATGCAACTTTATAATTGTCACAGCTTGAATTGTTGGTTTAAAAGAGTATAACCATGCATAGACCACAATGTATTTTAACATATAAAACTATAGTTGTTCAATGTTTTTTAACAATTCAACTTGGACTCTTTCATATAACAAATGATTACTATACTTACTAGGGTCAACGTTAATGAAATATGGTTTACCAAACATCCATATCGTGTTATCAATATTATGATATAATGGACATATGATTAGCAATGAGATAATTTATATGCATGATTGTTTTCGGGATAAACCAAAGTTTAAGTGGTGACACCTTTTGCTATGTCAATGTTAATTTAACGTTGTTATCCCAATGTTAAAATAACATACCATATGATAAGCACTATATTCGAATTACGATGGGATAACAAGGTATATAATATAGTTTATGCATCATATGATAAAAATCATTGTTTAAATGATTGGAAATGTTTGTAGTGCAAGTGACTATGGAACTCGACCCATGCATGCTTTGATTTTATCGTGAGACACGTGGTCATATCATAGCCATATATTGGAGAATATAAAACTCCTACACCCCTAACACCATGTCATTATTCCTCCGTAATTTAAGCTGGCCTTCGACTGCTTTACAACCTTTTCATGGCGGTCGTGGTTCTTTCTTGCTCCACTTTGCTTCGAGATTTGAGTGGATGTTGCTACAGTTGTCAGTGCTTTGTATTAAGGCCATTTTTTGTAACCATGGGTTTCATCTTGCAAGAGTTGTTGGTTTCACTGCACTTGGCTTGTAGCCTGTCTATACTCCATTTTGTTCTTTTCTTAGGCTATCACTGTTGTGCAAAGCTGAGAGTTTATTTGTTGTTTGAGAGTGCCTTGCCTTCAGCGTAGGGTTTGGAAAAACTATAAGCACTCGTTGGTATTGGTTGAAGTCTCTCCACAAGACTGCTCGACATTCATCTAATAGGTAATTTATTAGTATTGTTTTTATCATATAGCATGTGTTTTCTGTTACAAAAGGGTAAACAATATTTTAAGTGCTCCATGTAGTGACACCTTGCAATGAAATCTCCTTGCAGGGGCTTGAGGCTACATGCACCAACCATGGAGAAAAGTACACCCACTGTCTCCGAAGTATGTGGCTTTAGATGGGTAAGCCCTGTGGTCAAATGTTGGGTTTTTGCCCTACTTGTATCAGGGTTGTCGCTTGGAGTAACCCTGAGCTGGGAAGCTTTTCTAGGATCGCCATTAGTTATGTAGTCTCTTTTACAAGTTGTTGTTGTTTTTAGCAATTTCTCAAACCTTTTCTAGTCTATGGGTAGAATTTCCCATGAGCTTAGTGTTGTATTTGGTTTTAAATGTTCATCCTTATGGCTTCTTAAAGTAAAACAATAGTTTTGTTAACACAATTATGTCTTTGAGCTTAGACTCGGTTTACAGTGTTACTAATTGAGACTCTGTAAAAGATTACTGTTAATGTTTTTAAGACTATCATACAGTCATGGTTAATTTATAAATTTTATTCATTTTGCTCGGAAATGAGAGCTAGGGTTTTCCTATAGGAAACCATTGTTTAAACAAATTGTTCAATTTATTTTTAATAAGTTCTGTTACTTTGTTAATTTGATTTTTAACTAGTGTTACAGATGTGTTGAGAAAAATTCAAGTTATAATATTACAGTTGTCTTTTCTTCTTTCCTTAATGGACTATATCAATTTATATTAGTTTAGTTGTTTATAAAATAAATAATCCAAGTAAACAGATTATAGCTTAATGCTTGTCATTTGTATACATGATATTTTTTTAGGGTTTCGACTGTGTAATTTATTTTTACAAGTATATCCTATTTGTAATTTTTAAAACAGTTCTTTTTATAAATAATCATTTATTTAAATGTTAGTTATTATCATATTTTATTTGTTTTATGTAATAAATTACAGATAGAGTTTATTTTGAGTTCTTTGAAAAGATGTACATAAACTCTATAACTTAGTTTTGTTCTTTATAATTTAATTATTTTAATAACACCCTACTTGGGCTCGAGTATTTGTTAGACTTCATTTAGTTTTTAATACTTGTAAATAAACTAAGTATTTGTAGTTTTAATTCCTTATTTAGTTGAGAGTAATAAATTAGTTTGAGTGGGTTATTTCTACTGCATTTGCTACAGGTTAATAAATACACACAAGGAAAAATATATATATAGCATAAGACACTTTACCCTCTTAAATATTTTAATTTCAATAAAATAATAATGTACTCTATATAAGCATAACATCTTATCTACTAGGGTAATTTATTAATATGATAATCCTTCTACCTGTAATGAGTTATTGCTATTTCTTTTCTAGCATAATTACATAACAAGTTGTTTAAACAATAAACATAGATAAACAGGTTATTGTTCTTTTGTAATAATAATCTACATACATAAATAAATTACTAGCTAATGTAAAATGCATAACATATCTAATCATATCAGTCTCCTATCACTTCCTTCATCTACTTTAACTACTCTTTTTATGTTGGAGTACAGTTTGGTCCTTCCAAACATGGAAAAACAGAGATAAGAATTGTTTTCTATCTATTTGAGATTCATTCTTTCAATAAACTAAAAGATTACTAACCCTAATAGTACACAACTAAACATTTAACACTCATTAATCAGTCAAATTCACATTTTACTATCTAACACAGTAACATAATAGAATGTAGAACCTAATTAAGATGGACAATAACAGTGTTAGGAGGCCGTTCCTCCCTACCAACTCTTGGAGAGCGCTCAAACAATGCTTCCTCAGGACCCCCGGGCCTATTCTTGGTATCCTTGACTGAGAACTTGTGGAGCAAGCAAACAATAGACTATTCCAATGACTCAATAATCACTCCGCACTTGGCAGTAAGAAACTTCAGCTAAAAAGCTGCACTATATCACTTAGAAGTTAACCCCTCAAACTCTTTCCACAAATTCCCTTGCCATTGAATTTATCTGAAGTACATTCACATGAATGATCCCTTGCCTAGAATGAGCAGCCTCACCTCTCTTCAATGGGAATTTTTATAAAGATTTCCTATGTCTTTTGGGGTCAGTTGTCATTAATTTAGCCACCTGCTCTGATCCTACTTTCTTGGGGGGTCATGACCCCAAATGTAGGGAGGTTGCCACCTGCAATAGTTGGAAGTGGTTTGAGGATACTACCACATGTATGTTTTCTCTCCACCTAGTCTCCTCCACCAATTTGACCAGTAAACACTCTTTTAACATCTCTCCTAAGCTATTGTCTCCACTTTTATTTATTTATAATTAACATATTCAGAATTTCATTCAATATCCTTGACTCTGCTGAGTCATCAATTACAACTTAGCATAAAATTTAACATATTGTCTTTAAATAAAATAAAATAAGATAATATTATTTTTGCAAAATTGGGGCATGTGACATACACACCCCCTTAGAACATAACATCGTCCTTGATGTTATTTATTCTTCATCATCAGAATTCCTCTGGAACAGAATTGGATATGCATATCACATATTTCTTTCCAATTCCCAGGTGGATTCCTCTAGACTAAGGTGCTTTCATTGCACCTTCACCTATCCAATGGTGTGGTTCCGAAGTGTGATGTCCCTTCGCCTGAGGATACAGTTTGGTTCTACTAAAAAATATCATTCTGGTTCCACCTGTACATCATTCCAGTTAACAACATGAGTAGCATCATGAACATATTTCTTTAATACATAAATGTGAAAAACATTATGTACTCTTAAATTTGGTGGTAATCCTAATTGATAACCTACTTGTCCATTCCTGGATAGAATTTCAAATGGACCACATTAACGAGGTGCTAGTTTTGCACAACTACCCAATCTCAGAGAGCTCTTTTTGGGCCTTACATTGATGAACACATGTTCACCTACCTAAAACTCCTTTGGTGTTCCTTTTAAGTCTGCTTGACTTTTTTGTCGATCCTGTGCAACTTTCAGATTATGTTTTACCTGCTTTACAATTTCTTCCATTTACTTTAACAGTTCAGGACTTAATACCAATCTATCGACTGGATTACTCCAGGAGATAGGAGTATCACATTTTCTTCCATACAAAATTTTGAAAAGACTAAATCTGGCTGATGTCTGATAATTATTATTATAAGCAAATTCTACCAGATGCAAATAATCCTCCCATTTACCTCGTTGGTCTTTCAAATACATTCTTAATAAATCTTCCAATACTTGGTTTAGTATTTCAGTTTGTCCATCTATTTGAGGATGGAACAAAGTACTAAAATTTAATGTAGTGTTTAATCCTTTAAACAGAGACTTCCAAAAGTTTCCTGTAAATTTAGGAACTCTATTTGAGATTATGACTTTCGGTATTCCATGCAATCGAAAAAATCTGTTTTAAAAAGATATCCGCTATGTTTGCAGCTTTATATGTAGTTTTAACAGGTAAAAAGTGAGTTGCTTTACTTAACTTATTGACTACTACCATGATAGAATCATTTAAATTATGATTTCTAGGCAGTCTAGTAACAAAATCGAGACTAATTATCTCCCATTTCCAACTAGGAATGGGTAATGGTTGAAGGAATCCAGCTGGGTGTTGATGTTCAGTTTTCACCTACTGACATTCGGAACACCTAGCGCTATACTCTACTACTTCAGTCTTCATATTTGGCCAAAAATATTCTTTTCTTAACATAGTTATAGTTTTTTGATAGCGTGGATGACTTGAGTATGGAGTTTTGTGGATTTCATCCAAAATTAACATCTTGACTTTAGGTACGTTAGGTACATACATTTTGTCTTTATACAGTAAAAATTATTTTGCATTCAAACTGTACCCTTTACTTAATCTTTCTGTTGGATTTTCTTTAGTTTTAGCTTGTAAATTTTGGTAAATTTCATCTTGTTCTATTGTTGCTTTAAGCTGTTCATTCAAATCTGTAGTATAAGTGCTAATAACTGCTACAAAATTCAGCTTTGCATTCCTACTTAATGCGCCAGCAACTTTATTTTCCTTACCTTTAATGTGCTGAATTTCAAAATAATATTCACTTAGAAAAGCTAGCCACCTAGATTGTCTGGCATTTTTATTAGGTTGATCTAAAAGAAACTTTAATCCTTTATTATTAGTCATTAAAATAATTTTTTTGCCAATTAGGTGATGTCGCCACATCTTTAGAGCATGTATAATAGCTGCTAATTCTAGATTGTAAGTTGCATAATTATTTTCATGAATTTTTAATTTTCTAGACTCATAGGCAATAACGTGCCCTTCTTGAGTCAGAACACTACCTAAACCATCATTACAGGCGTCAGTGCAGACAACAAATTCTTTATTGGGATAAGCTATTCTTAAAATAGGTCCGTTGGTTAATAAATTTTTTAACCTTTTAAAGCTTTCCTCACATTTTTTATTCCAGTCTAACTTCTTTCTCTTCTTCTGCAAAGAATTTATCTGGTTCACGATCCTCAAAAAACGTTCAATGAACCTCCAGCAGTAACCAATAATTCTCATGAAATATCGAACATCAGTTACATCCTTAGGGACTGGCCAATCTTTGATCACATTTATCTTTTTGGGATCTACTGAAATCCCTTCCTTGGTCACCACATGACCTAAGTACTGAATCTTATCCTTGAAGAAATCACATTTACTAAACTTTGGAAAGAGTTGATGATCTCGTAACTCTTGCAAAACAATTTTTAAATGTTATTTATGTTCTTCTTCAAATTTTGAATAGATTAAAATGTCGTTGATAAACACAACCACAAACTTATCTAGATACCTATGCATAACCCTGTTCATTAAACACATGAAAATAGTTGGGGCATTTGTAAGCCCGAATGGCATAATGACAAACTTGTAATGACCATATCAAGTTCTAAAAGTTGTCTTAAAAATGTCTTCATCTTTAATCCTAACTTGATGATATTGAGACCTTAAATCTATTTTCAAAAAAGTCGTGGCTCCATGTAGTTGATTAAAAAAATCATCTATGCAGGGCAACGAGTATCGATTTTTAATGGTCATCTTATTCAACTAACGGTAATCTATGCAAAGTCACATGGTTCCATCCTTTTTCTTGACGAAAATGACAGGTGCCCCCTAGGGAGACACACTACGTTGAATATACTTTTTATCAATAACCTCTTTTAGTTGAGACTTTAATTCATTAAGTTCGAGTATGTTCATTTGATAAGGGGCCTTTGAGCTAGGTGCTGCACCAGGTACCAACTCAATGGTAAAATCCAATTCCCTTTTCGGAGGTAGTCCCAGAATTTCTTCCAAAAATACATCAACATATTCTCTTAAGACTAGTATGTCTTCCAATTTTAATTTATCTATCTTAATTAGACTCTCCTCATCAGTTATTATTACTACATAAGCTTTACAACCCTTCCTAACAGCTCTCTTAAGTTGTAGAGCAGAAATCTGCCTTAAGGTGGTTTTTCTAGGGATTCCTTTTACACTTATTGGTTTTCTATCACTGTTTAAACATGTGAAGTTTTTATCATAACAATTTAAAATTACCCTATGTTTTTCTAACCAATCCATATCGATCAGTAAATCATAAGAACCAAGAGGCAATACATTAAGCTTTATAATAGTTTTAAAATGATCCATAACTACTACACATTCTTTTACAAAACAAGTTACCTTCCTTTTAGCACCAGTGGCTAACTCAACCAACCAAGAATTTTCAAATTTTTCAATAGGTAACTTACATTTTTCTACCATTTTAGGTGGAATTAAAATAGTTACAGGGGTTTGATTTATATCATACCTTTTACTTCCACCATGGAAGTTTGATATTCTGCTTGTCGATTCTCCAAAGCTGTGTTGATTCTGGGCATAGTTCTTGCTAATTATCCAATAGTCATTTCCTCCTGTATGGTATGAATATTACTAATAGTCTTTTTTCGATTAGGACAAACTAAAGCATAGTGTGGTCCATTACACTCCCAACACTTTATAGGTTGTTTGTGTTCAAAATTCTTGGTGTAATTACCATGTTTATTAGCAAATTCTTTACCCTTAGAATTATTTTGATTGTTTGGAGAGTTATTCTTATCTCCTTAGAAATTCTTATTAGGATAATTTTTGGCCTTATTGTTCTAAGAATTTATGTTGGGCACAAAATCTTTCTTCTTTTGTTCATATTGGTTATTATTTTTCTTGGCCTTCCAGTTGGCCATGCTTTCCTTCTTCTGATTCTGTTCAAAACAGAAGTTAGCTTTCCTCATAGCTTCTCCCAAACTCTTTGGATTGTCATATTCAATTCTTTCCTTAATATGATAAGGTAGACAACTAAGGAACCGCTGTACTTTTGGTTTCTCATCTACAAGGTATGGCACAAACCTAAGTAGACTTAAAAACTTGATTTTTAGATCTTTCATTGTTATTGATCCTAATTTAAGCTCACAAAATTAATTTTCTCTCTCTTCATAGTATTGCTCAGATAGAAATTTATTTTTAAATTACCTCTTAAAGGTACTCCAATTTACATTCTTCTCTTTTATTTCCTTAACTCTCTTCAATTCTTGCCACCAAATATCATCCTTTCCTAAGAGATTGTAAATAGACATTCTAGCCTTTAATTGGATAGAATAGTTATATATATGGAAATTCTTCTTCATTCCAAATAACCAGGATTTCGCTTTGCCCCCCTTCTCAGTATCTCCATTGAATGTTGTTGGTTTTATCATTTTGAATTCCCCAAAAATTTTCTCATAAGGTTTGTATTTCCTATTTTTAGTGTAATGATTATCATTAGTACTATCACTAGTAGAATGGAAATTCCGTTGTCCCCCAAACAACTCTGAAGATGAACTACTTTCATTTTTAGTATATTTTATCTTTTTAGATTTGCGTTGATGATTTGTATCTTCTGATTCAGTTCTTCTACCCTTAGCTTCAGTTTGAAACCTTTATGTTAGTATCTGATTCAACTCCTCCTGAGCCCTCATAATCCTTTCATTCTCTCATTTTACAGATTCCATTTCAGATTTTAGGTCTTTTACTATTTGTAACAGTTCTGAGGAATTGGTACTTAAATCTTCTAGTATAAGATCTATTGGTAAATATTTTGGTTCAGTAAATGGATGTTTCTCCTTTGCATATTCTTCTAGCCTTTCCATACCTATTTGTTAAACTTCAGAAACAATTTCTTTGTTGAGCAACATTTAAAAGAAAATACATCAGCATAATAATTCAATTTACTTTTTCATAAAAGCTAGTTGGGCTTCATCAAGGCCTAGTGTTTGAACCTTGTGCACTGATAGCACATGTCAAAAACCCAAATATTCATAAAAATTTAAAATTTTGAGATAACATAAAATGCTAAAACTGTGGTTTACTAACAGCTAAAGGTTAACAGTAAAAGAAATAGTCAAATGATTAGTATTACATAATCTCAATTACGTTAACTAAGCAGTTTCATTTTAGTAACATGAATAAGGTTTACTTCCATATTTTTTTTATTTCAGTTTGCTAATGAGTCCTCTTTATGACAAGTAGGTGGAATCTAACCTTGAATCTTGGGATTACTTCGGATTTATGCTAACGCAGAAGGATTACTGGTTCTTACGGGTTTACAAGTATGATCGAACGAGTAACGTTTTAATTTCATAAAGTTTCCAGAAGTGTTTCTATTTGCAATTAATAAGCTTAGTAAATGAGCTGCTAAATTCCAAACAACTTCCATGAGGTAAAAATAGTTTTGATTTCTTCATCTTTTCTTGTAAAAAGAGTGCAAATAATTGAGTTTCTTTATTTATCATACGTAGCGATAGTAAAGATACTTACTGTGGCTCTAAAATTGTAATCTTAGTTGCATAGTAACTTCTACTTTAATATAGATATCTTGCAACGTTATACTGATTGTACTATTGGTTCTTATACATTATCATACTATTTACTTGATTATCAAGCTGATCGATATTTATCTTCTACAGTGAAACTTACATCCTAGAAACTTCTTGACATTATAAGTTTGATTAGTGTAAAAACAATAGTGTATTTTCACATGAAAACATAGTTTGCCTATACTTCTTAAATTTACGTCAATCCATGAGGTTCTATTGATTATAGACTTGAGTAGGATCATTCCATTGCCATTCTTATTATTTCTATAATACCTTTCTTGTATTAAGTTACTATCTACAAACAATTTTTAAGGTTGATGTTTTATATAAAGGCCAACCTTCTATTCTATGCTAAGCACTAGTTATTTTGTATAAACATAAATTCATTCTACCAAAACATATAGACATGGTAAATTAGCAGCAAATGCCAAGTTGAGAAACAACCATAGTTTATTAAAGCCTAAACCAATTTGAACTATGTAAAAGTATTCATAAATGTGTTCTATTACTATACTAGCCAATATTATAGCTTACTACCATTGATTCATTCGTTTTTGTAAGGCTTATGAACATACATAAACTATTTTTTTATAGACATACAAGTCTAAAAAAAATTTGAACTGGTAAAGAGTTCATGATTCTACTCTTTACTATGTTATGGAACTTTATAAATGTCACAGCTTGAATTGTTGGTTTAAAAGAGTATAACCATGCATAGACCACAATGTATTTTAACATATTAAACTATAGTTGTTCGATGTTTTTTAACATTTCAACTTGGACTCTTCCATATAAGGAATGATTACTATAATTACTAGGGTGAACGTTAATGAAATATGGGTTACCAAACATCTTGTTGAAGGGCCGAAATGGCACAAGTGTCAACCAAGAGACAACCCGATCCAAGATTTTTTGAGATGCTCTCAGTCGTTAGGTAGCTGTCCCTGACGGGATCAAGGCCTCGTTGCATTTCCTAAATTACTCCCAGCTACAGGAGGAGACTTCAAAAAGGAAAACTAAAAGTACTGTTTGTTAATTAGATCTACACTATACCTACAAATGTACAAATAAAACTAGTTGATCTGATTGCTATTTAATTAATATATTACAAAACTGATCAGCGAAAATTAATCTACTCAATCAATTAATTTATAATACAAGAATAAATAGTTAATTGAATATTAACATGCTCAATGGATTACAAAAAATACATTATAAACACATATACACTAATCACAAAATTAGAAAATAACCTGACAGTGGTATAAATATAAAAATCTGATTCAATGGGTTTTCAATAAAATCATTAAAAGAAAACTATTAATCTATTCTAAATCCTATCCTGATCAGGAGCGTAGAAAAAAATTAACCTGGAACCAAACTACCAATAAGGCTACTGTGCTAATAATCTTGAAAATATCCAGAAGAAATTCAGATTTAAAACAAGATCACACAGTAAACACTTATATCACATATATTTATCGATGACAACACCAAATTTACTACATGACATATATTAGCAAATCAAAACCAGCATAAGTTGACTGATAAACATGATGTATTTGCATAATTCATTAAAGAAATCATGACAAACATAAATACTGCAGAAAAATTGACAAGATCAAACGATATCATAAATACATTCGCATAGCATAAATACTGTAAATATATATATATATATATATATATATATATATATATATATAT
>LPNX010371838.1:0-19391 GCA_001517045.1 Pseudotsuga menziesii | reverse complement strand
TTGTTTATATATTTTATTAAAATTGTAATCTAGTTCTAATTTTTGCACTTTTTTATTAGGCATATTAATCCACACTCGCATATTGATTGCAATTGTATTATACTTTCTTTCAAGTTGGTATGACTTAATATTAGCAATATAATATAAATATGCATTGTGGTATGATATTAATACCCCCGTCCAATATTTTTTTTTTCCTAGATCATATCAATTGATGATCCCATACATGATCCAAATTATGTTCATATTGCTTCAGATATAGGATAAAGATAAGAAGAAGATGATGATAGTGGTGATGTGTGATGATTTTGACGATCATGGACATGATCTTGATAATGATGTTGGTGTAATATCCTGAATTTTGACCTAACACTTATGGGCATAAGTCCCATTGATTATGTTGTTACTTTGTTTTTTTATTTTGATATATTGGGTCTAGGACCCCACTGCATATGAATATGATGATTTGTTTGATATATTGAGCATAAGCCACTTACATATGATTAATGTGTTATTTTATGTATTCGGCGTGGAAACTAAAGTACATGATTGACGATGTAATGTCCCCAAAAATTGGAAATAAAAAAAATTTATTAGCCTGTTAAAAATTGCCTTTACTGAACATTAATTAACTTGCGGAAACTTATACTTTACACTTGATGTACCATTGTCTACTCATAAGCTGTTCTTACATTATGTCATTTACTTTCAGTCATTATTATTAGTGGTTTTTACTTAAGATGTCATGATTATGTTTGTTAACTATTCTCATGTTTATTCATTTCGGTCAATGTACTAATTATTTGGATTAATACCTGTGTTATTTCAGCACATGATTACTTGTTATTTATTACGTTTTGACTTAACTTTGTTTGTGCTAACAAAGTGGACGGAGTGGCAGCACTCATTCTCCCATGATGGTCTCAAAGGTAAAGTATTTACTTGACTTGCAGGCTTACTTAGTTCTTCGAACTAAGGCACCACTTTTATCCTATATGCATATTGTACTTTATGACGGAGATTTAAAGAGCGCTAAACAAATTGATTAATAGGATACCTACTGTTCGTTACTATTCTTCGAACTAAGGCACCACTTTTATTTATAAGACTCAGGGATAATTTTAGGGCTGAAGTTTATCCCAGTGGTTTATTTTTCCATGTTTTTCTCCCAAAGAAGATTCACCATTTTGCATTTTTTGAAGCCCCGTTTCGCCCAATTTTGATGGGGTAAAATTTTTTCACTCTAAAAATGGCCAAATTATTATATAAATGATATAAAATCCTTGGAAATTAAAAATTTTATTTTTTGAAAAATATTGCCATTCATTTTATAGTTGTCGTTTTAAGAATTGGTAATATTGGCCAACATTTATACACTTTTAAATAAGTATGGCTCCTTATTATCATCCCTGATCATACTTTTATCTTAATATAGGAAAATATAGTATGCCATGGTTCTTATACTTGATACTTGTGACAAAAAAGAGACAAGTCCTAAACTTTAAACCTAGGGTTCACATGTTATTTAAAAACTAAACCTTATGAGTGGACTATGGACTAGCTCATATCATGCATGAAACAATGTTTTAATGAACATTGTATTAATATAAGAACTGTGCTAGTGTAGGCTGGCAAAAATATGACATATGGTTACACCATATGTTAAATGGGTTTAATATTTTGCATGGTGAGTGAAGCCCATGATAATGCAACGATGTTTGAACTATGGAAGAGTGGTGTTGGAACTTTGATAGTGGTTACCAGCTGGTGCCATTAATACACCTTGGTTTTCATGGCATCCCAAGCTTAGGGCTTGGCTCACGATTTAGTTTGGTCATTTCATTAGGGTCTGTCCAGAATTTGGGTTTCAATCGACGAAGGAGACTATGCCCCAGTGATGAAGGTAAGCACCATCTGGTTCCATGACTGCATTTTATGTTTGGTTTCAAGGCTTCGTCGTAGTTATACTTCTCAACCCCATCATGTTTGGTTGTAGATGCAGGTGGCATGGTAACGAAGGTGGGGTGGCTCCATACTTCACCGTATGCTCCAATGTGTTGCAAAAGAGGCCACAGTAAGCCTGTTATAAATAAGTGAATCTTGTCACTTCTCAGCCTGGCTTAGAACTAGGTTATCATTGCTAAAAGGTGGTTTTACTGTGGGAACTCAAATCTCCTTCGGGCCTATGTAATAGACTTGGGTTTTTAATGTATGGCATTTTCGTTTTGGACGTGGAGTAAATCTGGTGCTCTCACTAGCTCTGTGTATTTCATTTTAGTTATGTAAATCATTATTTTTGTTTTGGGCTTTATAGCCATGGCTGGACCATTGCTCGCAATGGTGCCACAGCCCATTGGAATGCCTACATAAACCTCGAGCTCGACCTTTAATGGAGACTATGTAAAAATACTTCGTTAAACTCTATTGCAAATAGATATATGTATCGTTTTTATATGATGGTAATGGTTAATGTTAATATGTTGTGCATACAATTTCCTTTTGCATTTTTATTAAAGCAATGTATTTAATTAGGGTGGGAGTTTGTAAGAGGCATTCACCAAATTGGATGCTCTGTGTATAAATTGGAATAATATATTGCTTAGTTGTGATTACTAGGCAGCACATGGGTAAATCCATGCCATGTATGGCTTTGGAACTTCCCAGGGTTGCTATGCCAGCTTGAATGGTTAAGGTTCTTACTGATTCATTTTGTTATTATGTATGTGGAACATATCGGAAGCCATCGGGAAGACCCATGACTGTTATCATTACTGTAGGTTTCATTCTAAATGGTCGATGTAATTAGTAAAGCTATGGCCAAGGTCGTGTCAAAGCTTAGGTGCCGGTGCTAAGGTCTTGCGACCATGCTGTAGCAAAAACTATTTGTGATAATAGCATTTTGATGTTTTTATTAGAATCTATGTGGTTGTTATATTATCGCTCGCATACGTTAGTATAGTGGTGCCTGTTGTAAATGTAGAATGAGTTATAGGATTTCAAATCCTGGTCGTTGCCTATCTAAAAACTATGAACAGTTAGATATCATTACGAGGGTTTTTAATAAAAGAGTGATTATTGTTTAAGAGATTTGGTATGTGGGTTGTATATATGTGAATAAAATGTCAATATTGGACCACATGGATGGTCATGATGCCTCTTCTCTTTATTCAATTACGATGATGTTTATTTAAATGGAAATTTTTTTAATATTAGTTTGTATTTAATGAGGTAGACCTTGGAAGGTATTCAATGGCTTAATTTTAAATTTGATTTAATGTAGAAAAATTAATTTGCTCTTTAGATTATACTTAGTGTATTTAGTATCTTAGCTTATAGACTATTTAGTTAAGTGTTTGTATATATGTACTTATATATATATATTAATCTCTTACTTTCGAAGTAGTTTTTTATTTATTTAAAACTAAAACCAAGCCTCTGCTCACAAATGAAATATGTTAGCAGAGTAAACAAAGCCTAGAGAAAGATTATAAGATTTTTGAAACAAACCCTAGTTTATGCTTGACCCAGTAAATCAGTACAAGAATTAAAATGAGCGTATAGAACCCTTACTAAACATTTATAAATAAATAACACTTGTAGAAGTAAATTGATGAATAAACCATAGGTAAATCTAATTTAGGAAAACAACTTACAACTTAGGGTTAGTAGTAAAACCACGGATCTTAGTAGAATCTAACAAGTAAATTAATCACATAGGGTTAGGAAATTCATTATAATCATTTACCTAGCATATCAAGTATTAAATATAGAAGATTGGAATAGACCAACTAGGGCTACATACCTCAGATTTGAAGCTCTGTTAATGGTTGAACCGACACACACAAATAACAAAAATTAGCAATTCAATGTAGTTCTGACCTTTATTTTGACAACCAATTTACTTGGGAACTACCACGTTCCACCCAAGCATGACCTTGAACTGTTCTTGGCTTAAATACGGATCCCCTCAAGCTTGAATCCAACATGCAAGAATATTAGAGCTCCTAAGGTAGGGTTTCCTAACTAGTAATCAGTTCTGAATCAAACCTCTTTTCCATGTAGGAAAGTTCTCGAAGAAAACTCTTTAGAGAAAAAACCGCCAGAATAATAATTCTCGTAGATAAAAATCAAAAACCCAAGCCTTTTCTTGGCTTGAGTCTTTATAGATAGACTTTTGAGTCAAAGGGGTACTTAAATCAAGAAATCCTTGATTTCTTGATTTAACCCTTTTTTTTTAATTGCTGGGGTGATTTTTCCAATACTTAACTTAGGAACTTTTAACTAGTTCCTAGTTAATCTTTTATAGCTATTTCACTATTTATTAAACATTTAATAATAAATAATAATTGGTGGAGCTTCACTTCTTTCTTTATTCAATTATGTAATTAATCATAATTAATTCTTTATACATACTATGTATAAAATACATAGTATTATAATACTTGTTAGCATTTGTCTTTGGGCATCATGTATTATGATCCCTAGACTTAACAACACTTCTTCATGAAGGTCAAGTAGATAAATGGCTTACATCTACTAGGCTAGGCAACTCTAAACATCCTTGCATGTTGGATTTTCCTCGTATAATGTGGTAGTTCTTCAGTTCTTGATGAGAATATAGAAATTCAAAATTTTATTTAATGAGATCAATATTACTCTCAAGTCCTTTTCACTTAGAGGTGATTTTAATATTTTTAGCAACCCCTATCACTTACCAGAGCCCATACTCAATGCTTATAATAGGGATTTACAACCAAAGTGCAATTCCAGAGCTCTCACTCAACACTAAATGCTATGATGTACTTGTAGGATACACCTAGGGATACAATGGCCAATGATTCGATGCTCCAGAGCTTATGCTCAACATCAACATGGAATGCTCTAGAGCTTATGCCCAACATTTCCAATTATATTTTCATGTGCTCCAGAGCTTTATGCTCAAAGAAAATGTAAGTACTCATGTGTTGTAGAGCCTCTTGCTCAACACAAAAGATATATATACATATCTCATCAAGAATTGGCTTACGCTCAATATACAAACAAAATCACGATGTTCATATGTAGTGGGGTCTTTGACCCAAAAAATAAAACATCAATATAATCATCATGATCAATAGGCTCATGCCTATAAATGGTAGGTCCAAAATTCAGGATATTACATCCCTCCCCGCTTAGTACAATACCATCCCTGGTGTTCTAGGGACTCTAAATGATATCATGAAACAAAGTGGGGTAATCCTTTCTCATGGTGGCCTCATTCTCCTAGGTAGCCTCATCTACATCAAAGTGCTTCTAGTACACTTTCAATTGGACTATAGTGCACTTCCGAAGCTGCACTTCTCTCTTTTCCAATATATGCAAAGGCTCAGGGGAAAATTCACCCTCAGGTTCCACCTGTAATAATGACCAATCATCGACATGATTACTGTCATAAACATATTTCTTTAATAAAGATGCATGGAAAACATTATGAACTCTTACATGCACAGGTAATGCTACTTCATAAGCCATTGGTCCTTTCTTGGCCATAATTTCAAAAGGTCAACAAAATCTAGGTGCTAACTTACCACACCTACCCAAGCTCAACGAGCTCCATTTTTTTTTCACTTTTAAGTAGACATGCTCACCTACTTGATAGTCTTTATCTTTTCTTTTCTTATCCGCATAGCTTTTCTTGCGGTCTTGTGCCTCTTTAAGTTTTCCCTGGACCTTGGTAAGTAATTGTTCCAAGTCCAATAATAGGTCAGGCCCTAACATTAGCCAATCCACTGGACTGTCCCAAGTAACTGGGGTCATACACTTCTATCCATAGAGTACCTTGAAAGGACTCATATTGGTGGAAGCCTGATACCCGTTGTCATATGCAAACTCTACAAGGTGCAGATAATCCTACCACTTGGTGGGGTTGTTCATGAGATACATTCAAAGAATGTCTTCAACAATTTCGTTTACTCTTTCAATCTACCCATTCGTCTGAGGGTGATAAGTAGTGCTAAAGTTTAGCGGCGTCTCTAACCTAGAGAATAAATATCTCCAAACGTTTCCTGTAAACTTAACATCTCAATCTAAGATAATTGCTTTGGGTATCCCATGCAATATAAATATCTCTTTTAGGAATACATCAGCAATGTTCACAGCCTTGTAGGTCGATTTTATGGGGATGAAGTGTGGTTCTTTTGACAGCTTGTCAATAACTACGAACATAGAATCATTTTGCTTCTTGATTTTTGATAAGCAAGTAATAAAATCCATACTGATAACCTCCCACTTCCATTTCAGAATGTTCAATTATTGTAGCAATCCTGAAGGATGCTGGTGCTCAACTTTAACTAGCTGGAATTCCTGAAATTTGGCAATAAACATTGCAATGTTGGCCTTCAACTTACGCTAGAAAAAGTGTCTCTTGACTACAGATATCATCTTTTGATATCCCAGGTGTTTAGAGTAGGGTGGCCTATGAAATTCTATGAGGATGCTGGACCGAATCTCTCCCCCATCTAGAACATACAAACTATCCTTGGACCATAGTAGTAAGGAGTCATCCATTAGAGGAAATTTCAACTCAAAATTGGCCTCCTAAGGAAAATTAATAAAATAATATTTATTAATCTTGGAGGAAGAAAAGAAAAAACTACTTTTTTGTTTTTATTTTGAACATATCTCCCCGTGTTTTTAATCAAATTTTGATCGGGAGAACTCGTTGGATGCGGAATTTAATTCCACATCCGATGCACTCTCCCGATCGAAATTTCAGTAAAAACACACAGAGATATGTCAAAAATACGAACAAAAAAGTAGTTTTTTAATGATACCTATCCCCAAATTTATATGAAAAATTTGCTTAATAGGTGCTCCCTTTTTGAATTTTAAATAATTTTAATTGGCTAATACATGATGACATGGAATTTGTTTTATTTTTGGAAGGTCCATTTTAAATGGAAATTTCCTCTAATGCACCTTGTATTCCTTCTGTTGTTGAAATAACTGGTCCTCTTGGATCTTCTTCAGGATTTCACATAGAACGGGTCAACCTTGATAGCCGTTCTAATACTCATGCAAATATGCCTCAGTTTTACTCAGGGTCACCTCATATATTATATGAGTTCATCGAGTCAAACCATCAACAACTTTGTTCTCTTTGCTTTTATTGTACTTTAGTTCAAAGTGATACTCACATAGGACATCCAACCATATTTCCTCGCATTCAGTTCGAGTTGATAGAATAAATATTTTAGACTCATATTGTCATCCTTTAGAAATAAATTCCTCACTACGAGGTAGTGCCTCCACATCTTTAGAGTGTGGATAATGGTCACTAGCTCAAGATCGTGCGTGGGATAATTCTGCTCATGCTCTTTTAATTTTTGTGATTCATAAAAGATCACGTGATCAATTTGCAAGAGGAATCCTCCAATCCCTTCCTTGATTTCATTCATGCATACAATGAAATCCCCATCGAGATCCACAATCTGCAACACTAGTGCAGTCATCAAAAGTTGCTTAAGCTCTTGAAAATTTTCTTCACACTTGTCAGTCCATAGGAACTTGTTCGCTTCCTTCTACAAAGCCATCATTGGGAAAGTGATTCTTGAGAAGTTCTCAACGAAATTTAAATAATACCTGGCTAAAACAAAAAAAGACCCAATGTCAGTGACACTAGTCGAGGAAGCCTAATCCTTTATAGCTCGAATATTTTCCCGGTCCACAACTATTCTTGTTTCAGATATGATGTGACCTAGGTACTGTATTTGTGGTTTGTAAAAATCCAATTTACTAAGCTTAGCATAGAGTTGATATTATCTCAACACTCGAAGTACTATGCGAAGGTGTTCTTCGTGTTCCTCTTTATTTTTGCAATAAACCTGAATGTCATCAATAAACACTAGTACAAACTTATCCAAATATTTACTGAATATGATGTTCATCATAAAGATAAAGTTTGCGGGTGCATTGGTCAACTCGAACAACATCACTACAAACTCGTAGTGCCCATACCTCATATGAAAGGTGGTCTTGGAAATATCTTCATCTCAGATCCATTCCTCATGGTACCTAGATCACAGGGCAATGTTCAAAAAGATTTTGGCTCCTCCTACCTGGTCAAACAAATCGTCAATCATAGGGAGAGGGTAATGGTTCTTTATAGTCATTTTTTTCAACTGATGGTAATCAATGCAAATCCGCATCATACCGTCCTTCTTCTTTATGAACAAAATCGGTGCTCCCCAAGGGGACACACTAGGTCTGATATAACCTTTCGCTATTAACTCCTACAACTGCAATTTGAGTTCCACCATTTCTGGTGCACTCATGCAGTAAGGGGATTTGGAGGATGGAAGTGATCTTGGGGTCAGTTCAATGGAAAAGTCTAGGTCTGATTTCGGAGGTAATCTAGGGATTTCCTTGGGAAACACATCCTTGAATTCTTCAAGAACAAGGAAGTTTTCTATGCGTTGTTCTCTATCAGACTCTACATCTCCGATGTTTACCACAAACAACTTGCAGACCTTTCTAACATAGTTCTTCGCTTGTAAGGAAGAGATTTGTCTTACATAAACTTTCTTTGGGATGCCTTGAACCTTCACTTGGTTCCCTTGGCTATTGGTAGACAAGATAGACTTGTGTATACAAACGAGCATGACATGGTGTTGTTCCAATCATTCCATGCTGATAAGAATATCGTACAATCATAAAGGTAGGATGTTTAGGTTTACTTCACTTTCTTTAACAATTTCTGAGACCTTTCATTTCGTACCGGTGGCTAACTATACTAGCAAAGGTTTAATATGCTTTACTTTTCCAAACTTACATAAATCGACAATCTTAGGTGCAACATAGCTCCAGTAAGCATCGGGATCAATACATATTGAAACAGAGGTGTTCAATATCTTACCTTCGATCTCGACCATTATAGCTTGATGGTCCACCTGTCGGCAATCTAATGCTACATAGATTTGTGGGGTTCCCTCTATATCCTCAACGGTAGGTTCTTCTTGCAGGTTATGCAAGACTCCATTGTTAGTGTTCTTACATTCTCAGGCATAATGCAGCTTGTTGCACTTCTAACACTTGATTGTTAAAGTGGTAGCAATGTCTCCACTTGCCACTTCCTTATAACCATTAGGAGCTGGTACATAAGGATTTGTACCAGTTTTGTTGAAGTTCTTGTTCGCTTGAAAGCTGTTATTTTGCTTTCTAGACTTCTCTCTGTTTCAGTTCTAGTTTTCTTTCCATAACTACCTATGTTCATAGCAGATTCAGGCCTTGTGTAGTGCAGTATCCAGAGTCTTTGGCATGTTGACTTCAATCCTGTCCCAAAAATTGGGAGGAAGACATCCTAGGAACTGTTGGATCTTCACCTTCTCTTATTTGATATACAGTACATAATGCAACATATGTAGAAATATTTTTATAAGTGCGTCCATAGTCATGGACCCAATGCACAGTTCATGGAACTCTCTTACCTTGCGGTCGAAGAACCTTTGTGACATATTTTTCTTGGAAAATATTTCGAAAATGTTCCCTACTTATTTATTGCATCTCATCTTTCTTTGTGTGTTTTAAATCTCACCATCATGTTTCTTCCTTACCATTCAGGTTGTAGATGGAAAGCCTAGCTTGCATCAAACTTGAATAGTTATGAACCTAGAAATACTTACTCATTCCCAGCAACCATTCTTCAGCCTTTTCTCCCATATTTAAGTCACCTTCATAGGTCGAGGCTCTTATTTTTAAAAACTCATTATAGGAAATTTGACATCTAAAATGGGCCTCCTAAGGAAAATAATAAAATAATAGTTAAAATAATAAAATAATGGTTATTAATTATGGAGGAAGAATGAAAAAACTACTTTTTGTGTTTGTATTTTTGACATATCTCCCTGTGTTTTTACTCAAATTCTGAGTGGGTGAGCTTGTTGGATGTGGAATTTAATTTTGCATCCCACGAGTACCCATACTGCATACTTTTGACTGATCCTGCTATCCTAAAAATAAGAAATGCCTGAAAAAATGTGATGATGACATCATCATCACATTTTTTCAGGTATTTCTTGTTTTTGGGGTAGCAAGGTCCGTCAAAAGAATGCATTATGGGTACTGATTGGATGCATAATTAAATTCTACATCCAACAAGCTCTTCCTCTTGAAATTTGAGTAAAAACACAAGGATATATGTCGAAAATACGAACAAAAAAAGTAGTTTTGTTTTATGACAAATATGTCAATTCAACCATTATGGTTGACTCATTGTATTTAAATTCTATTGGTTCTTGAATTTCAACTCACAAAATTTATTGTTTGCGCATTCTCTTATAAAGCCTATTTTAGACCCCAAATTCCTCTAATGCCCCCTGAAGACTGTCATCATTTCTATGCCCCTTTCTTTGTGGAGAAAGTGATGATCTCCTTTAGTTTCTTTAGGTGTACCTTGTTTTTTAGGTTCTCTTGGGATACTAGCCAAATCATGGTATAATTCCCTTTTGGATCTGTTGGTGGACTGTGTAGGTTTACCTTGTGGGCTCCCTCCCATCATGTTATGCAATAATGCTTCATTTATAGCTTGTTGTTCCTTTCTTTCATTTAGACTGTCTTCTCTGAAACTTTTCAGTTTAGCTTGAAGACTGTGCAAAGTTTTCAGTACATCGGAGTTTAGCTCGACCACCAAGTTCACTTCTACAGTGGGTGTGGTTATTTCTTCCTACTGGCTATTTTCTTCCTCGGTATTCACAAACTGAACAACACTGTAAATTTTTTCCTGAAACACAAAATTTTTAATAGCAGCAAAATTTCTGTTAGTAACAAAAATTACTTATCATACTTTATTTTCTCTGTGTGAATTCTTGGTGTGCCCATAAGTCTCTCAGTATTGAAATCGGGCTCTGATACCACTTATTATGTCCCCAAAAATTGGAAAAAAAAATTGGCTATTAAAAATTGCCTTTACGGAACATTAATTAACTTGTGGAAACTTATACCATACACTTCATGTACCATTGTCTACTCATAAGCCATTCTTTCGTTCTTTCATTTACTTTCAGTCATTATTATTAGTGCTTTTTACTTAAGATGTCATGATTCTGTTTATTAACTATTCTCATGTTTATTCAATTAGATCGATGTACTAATTATTTCGATGAATACCTCTGTTACTTCAGCACATGATTAATTGTTATTTATTACGTTCTGACCTAACTTTATTTGTGGGAACAAGGTGGACGGAGTGATGGGACTCATTCTCCCATGATGGTCTGAGAGGTAAAGTATTCACTTGACTTGTAGGCTTACTCAGTTCTTCCAACTAAGCCACCACTTTAATGTTGTATGCAAATTGTACTTTACGACGGAGAGTTAAATAGTGCTAAACAAATTGATTAATAGAATACCTACTATTCATTATTATTCTTCATTCCGAACTTAGATTATAGCGAGGTGAAATTACTTCTTTCATTATTTTCTTGATGTAGTTAAAATCGTCTATATCATATAGTTAGTCCATTATGTGATCTTAGTTCGGTTATTTCAATGACAAGTATTAACATGTCTTCTCATTTTGTTTTCAGTTTATGTATTGGATTATTGATTAGGATTCAGACTTTGATCTTAATATAGGAAAATATAGTATGCCATGGTTCTTATACTTGAGAATTGTGACAAAGAGGAGATATAAGTCCTAAAATTTAAACCTACGGTTCACATGTTATTTAAAAACTAAAACTTATGAGTCGATTATGGACTAGCTCATATCATGTATGAAACCACATTTTAATGAAAATTGTATTAATATAAGTACTATGCGAGTGTAGGGTGGAAAAAAATATAATATATGGTTACACCATATGTTAAATGGGTTTAAGCTTTTGCATGGTGAGTGAAGCCCATGATAATGCAATGAAGTTTGAACTATGGAAGAGTGGTTTTGGCACTTCAATAGTGGTTACCAGTTGGTGCCAATAATGCACCTTGGTTTTCATGGCATCCCAAGCTTAGGTCTTGGCTCATGATTCCGTTTGGTCATTTCATTAGGGTCTATGGAGAATTTGGGTTTCGACACTGTGCAGCGAAGGAGACTACACCCCAGTGATGAAGGTAAGCTCCATCAGGTTACATGACTGCACTTCATGTTTGGTTTCAACACTCCTTCATAGTTATACTTCTAAACCCTTCCATGCTTGGTTGTGGATGCAGGTGGCATGGTAACAAATGTGGGGTGGTTCCATACTTCACCGTATGCTCCAATGTGTTGCAAAAGAGGCCATGGTAAACCTGCGATAAATAAGCGAAGCTTGTCACTTCTCAACTTGGGGTAGAACTAGGTTATCATTACTAAAAGGGGGTTTTACTATGGAAACTCAAATCACCTTCTCGCTTTTGTAATAGACTTGGGTTTTTAATGTATGGTGTTTTCGTTTTGGCGGTGGAGTAAGTCTAGCGGTCTCACTAGCTCTGTGTATTTCATTTTGGTTATGTAAATCATTATTTTTGTTTTGGGATTTATAGCCACAATTGGACCATTCCTTGCAATGGTGCCATAGCCCATTGGCACGTCTACATAAGCATCGAGCTTGGCCTTTAATGGTGACTATGTAAAAAGACTTCGGTAAACTCTATTGCAAATAGATATATGTATTGTTTTTATAGGATGGTAATGGTTAGTCTTGATATGTTGTGGATACGATTTCATTCTATGTTTTTATTAAAGCAATGTATTTAATTAGGGCGGGAGTTTGTAATAGGCATTCACCAAACCGTATGCTCTGTGTATAAATTGGAATTATATATTGCTTAGCTGTGATTACTAGGAAGCGCATGGGTAAGGCCATGCCATGTGTGGATGTGGAACTTCCCAGGGTTTCTATGCCAGCTTGAATGGTTAAGTTTCTTACTGATTCGTCTTGTTATTATGTATTTGGATCATATGGGAAGCCATGGGGAATACACATGACTGTTATCATTACTGTAGGTTTCATTCTAAATGGTCTGGGTAATTAGTAAATCTATGGTTGATATCATGTCAAAGCTTAGGTGCCGGTGCTAAGGTCTTGCGACCACGTTGTAGCGAAAAGTATTTGTGATAATAGCGTTTTGATGTTTTTATTAGAAGCTTTGTGGTTGTTATAATATCGCTCACATATGTTAGTATAGTGGTTCCTGTGGTAAATGTAGAATGGTTTACAGGATTTGAAATCCTTGTGGTTCCCTAACTAAAAACTATGAACAGTTAGATATCATGACGAGGGTTTTTAATAAAATAGTGATTATTGTTTAAGAGATTTTGTATGTGGGTTTTATATATGTGAACAAAGTGTCAATATTGGACCACATGGATGGTCACAATACCTCCTCTCTTTATTCAATTATGATGATGTTTATTTAAATGGAAATGTTTTTAATATTAGTTTGTATTTAATGAGGTAGACCTTGCAAGGTATTTATTAGCTTAATTTTAACTTTCATTTAATGTAGAAAATTTAATTTGTTCTTTAGATTATACTTAGGGTATTCAGTATCTTAGCTTATAGACTATTTAATTAAGTGTTTGTATATATGTATATATTAATCTCTTACTTTCGAACTTGTTTTTTATTTATTTAAAACTAAAACCAAGCCCCTGCTCACAAATGAAATATGTCAGCAGAGTAAACAAATCCTAGAGAAAGATTATAAGATTTCTGGAAACAAAACCTAGTATATGCTTGACCCAGTAAATCAAGACAAGAGTTAAAAATAGGGTATAGAACCCTTACTAAACGTTTATAAATAAATAACACTTGGATAAGTAAATTGATGAATAAACCAAAATTAAAAATTCAATGTAGTTCTTACCTCTATCTTGACAAGCAAATCACTTGGGAACTCTCACGTTCCACCCAACCATGACCCAGAATTGTTCTTGGTTTAAATCTGGATCACCCCAAGCTTGAATCCAACCCGCAAGTAGCTGCGAGCTCCTAAGGTTGTGTTTCATAACTAGTAGTCAGTTCTGAATCAAACCTCTTTTCCCTACAAGAAAGTTCTCCAAGAAAACTCTTGAGAGCTAAAACCGACAGAATAATAATTCTCATAGAGAAAAATTAGAACCCCAAGCCTTTGCTTGGCTTGAGTCTTTATAGACATAATTTTGATTCCAATGGGAAGTTAAATCAAGAAATCCTTGATTTCTTGATTTAACCCTGTTTTTTTAATTACTGCGTTAATTTTTCCAATACTTAACTTAGGAACTTTTAACTAGATACTAGTTAATATTTCATTGCTATTTCACTATTTATTAAACCTTTAATAATAAACAATAATTGGTGGAGCTTCTCTTCTTTCTTTATTCAATTATATAATTAATCATAATTAATTATTTATACATACTATGTATAAAATATGTAGTATTATAATACTTGTTAGCATTGTCTTTGGGCATCATGTATTATGATCCCCATACTTAACGACACTTCTTCATGAAGGTCAAGTAGATAAATGGCCTACGTCTACTAGGCTAGGAAACTCTAAACATGTTGGATTTCCCTTGTATAATGTGGTAGTTCTTCAGTACTTGATGAGAATACATAAATTCAAAATTTCATTTAATCACTTAAAAATAAGTATGATGAGATAAATATTACTCTTGATTCGTTTTCACTCGAAGGTGATTTTAATATTTTTAGTAACCCCTAGCGCTTACCAGAGCCCAAACTCAATGCTTATAACACGGAGTTACAAACATAGTGCAATTCTAGAGCTCTCGCTCAACAATAAATGCTAGGATGTACTTGTATGATACACCTAGGGATACAATGGCCAAGGATCTGATGCTCCAGAGCTTATGCTCAACATCAACATGGAATGCTTTAGAGCTTATGCCCAACATTTCCAATTATAATTTCATGTGCTCTAGAGCTTTATGCTCAATACAAATGTAAGCACTCATGTGCTCTAGAGCCTCTCACTCAACACAAAACATCTCATCGATCATATGCTTTAGGGTCCACGCCCAACACAAAACATATATATACATATATCATCAACAATTGGCTTATTCCTAATATACAAATCAAATCATGATATTCAAATGCAGTGGGGTCTTTGACCCAAAAAATAAAACATCAATATAATCGTCATGATCAATAGGCTCATGCCTATAAATGGTAGGTCAAAAATTCGGGATATTACACCCCTTCTTGCTTAGTACAACACCATCCCTATTTTTCTAGGGACTTTGAATGATATCATGAAACAAGGTAGGGTAATCCTTTCTCATGGTGGCCTCATTCTCCTAGGTAGCCTCATATACATCAAAGTGCTTCCACTACACTTTCAATTGGACTATAGTGCACTTCTGATGCTGTACTTCTCTCTTGTCCAATATATACAAAGGATCAGGGGAAAATTCCCCCTCAGGTTCCACCTTTAATAATGACCAATCATTGACATGCTTAGTGTCATAAACATATTTCTTTTATAAAAATGCATGGAAAACATTATGAACTCTTACGTGCGCAGGTAATTCTAGTTCATAAGCCACTAGTCCTTTCTTGGCCATAATTTCAAAAGGTCCACAAAATCTAGGTGCTAACTTACCACACCTACCCAAGCTCAATGAGCTCCATTTTGTTTTCACTTTTAATTAGACATGCTCAGCTACTTGATAGTCTTTATCTTTTCTTTTCTTATTTGCATAACTTTTCTGACAGTCTTGTGCCTCTTTAAGTTTTCCTTGGACCTTGGTAACTAATTGTTCCAAGTTGAATAATAGGTCAGGCCCTAACATGAGCCGATCCACCGGACTGTCCCAATTAACCGGGGTCCTACACTTCTATCCATAGAGTACCTTCAAAGGACTCATATTGGTGGAAGCCTGATACCCATTGTTATATGCAAACTCTACAAGGTGCAGATAATCCTCCCACTTGGTGAGGTTGTTCATGAGATACATTCAAAGCATGTCTTCAACAATTTGGTTTACCCTTTCAGTCTACCTGTTTGTCTGCAGGTGATAGGAAATGCTAAAATTTAGTTGCGTCTCTAACCTTGAGAATAAATATTTCCAAAAGTTTCTTGTAAACTTAACATCTCGATCTAAGATAATTTCTTTGGGTATCCCATGCAATCTAAATATCTCTTCTAGGAATATATTAGCAATGTTCACGGCCTTGTAGTTCAATTTTATGGGGATGAAGTGTGGTGCCCTTGACAGCTTGTCAATGACTATGAAGATAAAATCATCTTGCTTCTTGCTTTTCAATAAGCCAGTAATAAAATCCATACTGATAACCTCCCACTTCCATTCCGGAATGGGCAATGGTTGTATAAATCCTGAAGGATGCTGGTGCTCAACTTTAACTAGCTGCCATTATTGACATTTCACAATAAACATTGCAATGTCGGCCTTTAACTTAGGCTAGAAAAAGTGTCTCTTGATGGAAGATATCATCCTTTGATATCGTGGGTGCCTAGAAGAGGGTGCCCTATGAGATTCTGTGAGGATGCTGGACCGAATCTCCCCTCCATCTAGAAAATACAATCTATCCTTGGACCATAGTATTACGGTGTCATCCATTAGAGGAAATTTCAACTCAAAATTGGCCTCCTAAGGAAAATTAATAAAATAATATTTATCAATTTTGGAGGAAGAAAATAAAAAACTACTTTCTTGTTCATATTTTCAACATATCTCCTTGTGTTTTTACTAAAATTTTGATCAGGAGAGCTCGTTGGAAGCGCAATTTAATTCTGCATTTGACGAGCTCTCCCGATCAAATTTTGAGTAAAAAAACAGGGAGATATGTTGAAAATATGAACAAAAAAGTAGTTTTTTTATGATACCGATCCCCAAATTTATATTAAAAATTTGTTTAATAGCTGCTCCCTTTTTGAATTTTAAAGAATTTTTATTGGCTAATACATAACATGGAATTTGTATTATTTTTTGAAGGAAATCCAACCATGTTGCCTCGCATTCAGATCGGGTTGATAGAATAAATATTTTAGACTAATATTGTCAGTTTTTAGAAGGAACTTCCTCCCCATGAGGTAGTGCCTCCACATCTTCAGAGCATGGATAATGGCCGCTAGCTCAAGATCATGTGTGGGATAATTCTACTGATGTTCTATTAATTTCCACGATTCATAACAGATCGCATGATCATTTTGTAAGAGGACTTCTCCAAGCCCTTCCTTACTTTCATTCGTGCATAGAATGAAATCCCCATCGGGATCTGCAATCTGCAACACTAGTGTAGTCATCAAAAGCTGCTTAAGCTCTTGAAAATTTTCTCCACACTTGTCAGTCCATAGGAACTTGTTCACTTTCTTCTGCGAAGCCATCATTGGGCAAGGGATTCTTGAGAAGTTCTCAATGAAATTTTGATAATAGCCGGCTAAACCCAAAAAGGACCTAATGTCAGTGACACTAGTCGAGGAAGGCCAATCCTTTATAGCTCGAATCTTTTCCAGGTCCACAGCTATTCCCACCTCAGATATGATGTGACCTAGGTACTATATTTGTGGTTTGTAAAAATCACATTTACTAATCTTAGCATAAATTTGGTGTTCTCTCAACACTCGAAGTACTATGTGAAGGTGTTCTTCGTGTTCTTCTTTATTATTGCAATAAAAAAGAATGTCGTCAATAAAGACTAGTACAAACTTATCCAGATATTTACTAAATATGATGTTCATCATACAGATAAAGTTTGAGGGTGCACTGGTAAACCCGAATGGTGTCACAACAAACTTTTAGTGACCGTAGCTCGTACAAAACGAGGTCTTGGGAATATCTTCATCTCAAATCCATTCCTGATGGTACGCGGATCGTAGGCCAATGTTCAAAAATATTTTCACTCCTCCCACTTGGTAGAACAAATCATCGATCCTAGGGAGTGGGTAATGGTTCTTTATAGTCATTTTTTTCAAGTGATGGTAATCAATGCAAATCCACATCATACCGTCCTTTTTCCTTACAAACAAAATTGGTGCTCCCCAAGGGAACACACTGGTTCGAATATAAACTTTCTCGATTAACTCCTGCAGCTGCAATTTGAGTTCCACCAATCCTGGTGCACTCGTACAGTAAGGAGCTTTAGAGGTCGGAACTGATCGTGCAGTCAATTCGATGGAAAATTCTATGTCTTTTTTTGGAGTTAATCTAGGGATTTCCTCGGGAAACACATCCTTGAATTCTTCAAGAATGAGGAAGTCTTCTATGCATTGTTCTTTATCATACTGTACATCTTCGATGTTTACCGCAAACAACTTGCAGCCCTTTCTAACACAGTTCTTTGCGATGACTTGAACCTTCACTTGGTTCCCTTGGCTATCGGTACACAAGATAGACTTGTGTAGACAATCAAGCATGACATGGTGTTGTTCCAACTAGTCCATGCCGATAAGAATATCATACGATCCTAAAGGTAGGATGTTTAGGTTTACCTTAGTAAGGAAGCCATTCAGGTTTACTTCACTTTCTTTAACAATTTTTTAAACCTTTCATTTCATATCGGTGGCTAAATGTACCAGCCAAGGTTTAATTTGCTTTACTTTTCCTAACTTACATAAATCAACAATCTTAGGTGCAACATATCTCTGGTAAGCACTGGGATCAATACATATTGAAACAGAGGTGTTCAAGATCTTACCTTCGATCTCGACCATTGTAGCTTGATGGTCCGCCTGTCGGCCATCTAATGTTGCATAGATTCATGGGGTTCCCACTATATCCTCAATGGTAGGTTATTCTTACAGGTTCTGGAAGACTCCATTGTTAGTGTTCTTACATTCTTGGGCATAATGCAGTGCGTTGCACTTCTAGCACTTGATTGCTAAAGGCGTAGCATTGGCTCCACTTGCCACTTCCTTATTACCATTAGGAGTTGGTACATAAGGCTTTGTACTAGTTTTGTTGAAGTTCTTGTTCACTTGAAAGATATTATTTTTCTTTCTATAAGGCTGTGGGTTTGACCCAGGCTTGTGGTTATCAGAAAAGTTTCTAGACTTTTCTCTGTTTTGGTTCTGGTTTTCTTGCCGTAACTGCCCATGCTCATAGCAGATTTGGGACTTGTGTAGTGCAGTATCCAGAGTCTTTGGCATGTCGAATTGAATCCTGTCTTGAAAACTAGCAGGAAAGCATCCTAAGAAATGTTGGATCTTCACCTTCTCTTCTTTGATATATAGTACATAATGCAGCAGATCTAGAAATCTGTTTATAAATGCGTCCATAGTCATGGACCCAATGCATAGTTCATGGAACTCTTTTACCTTATGGTCGACGAACCTTTTTGACATATATTTTTCTTAGAAAATCTTTAGGAAGTTTTCCCTGCTTATTTATTGCATCTCATATTTCTTGGTGTTCTTTAAATCTCGCCACCATGTTGCTTCCTTACCATTCAGGTTGTAGATGGAAA